>JAUYWI010068787.1:0-14657 GCA_034780595.1 Parotoplana pacifica
ACAGATGTAGCTGATATGCCACAATGGTTTTTAAGAATAGATAACTAATTTTAAGACCAAATATGATTGGATAAAATAGGTGTAGCAAATTTGCTACAATGGGTACGAGAGGGTTAAACAAAAAACACTAGGGATTTTGTAATTTTCTACGTTTACGACAAAACACAACAAGAGCTGTATCACGCTTCTGTTCTGGCTTTTTTCTTTGTCTGAGCAACTAAATCACCACGAAATTTCTTTGCGCTTAGTAGGTACATAAGGAGTAAAGTCAAATTTTATCTGACGCTTTTGTTCCAGCAATAAGTTGCTGGAAGATGTCTGCTTATACGTGTCTACTGATGCAGCGTTACGAATATTGAACGTCACATACATATATATGGGTGCATGCAATAAATGCACTCTTTTCCCAATTTCGACGGATGTAGTATTCTTACGACGAAGATTGTATTTAATTGTTTGATAGGCACTGTATGTTGCGATGTCCATGCTTGTTGACTGGTTGTCAATAAAATGACCCAATAGATTGAAGGAACCTTCAACCATGGGACCATGAAAACACAAGTGTTGTGAACACAACAGCCCATAATTCATTAACTATTATTTCAGGGAGTGAATAAACTAAAATATTATTTTACTCGGTGAAATAATGTAGATTATCATAGAAATATTGAAATCATAAACATCGCATTACGGCACTATAAAAAATATACAAATAAACGTACAAGTAAGATTATAAAATAAATAGATGATGGCAACAATTTATGTACCTACCTATTGATTAAAAAACAAATTTTAAACAATAATTTATATTTATAAGTTTCGTGTCTTTTAAGTTGTCGTTCCAAAATATAAAGGCTTTTTGTGATTTCTTTAAGTTTAGATAGGTATTAAAATATTTTTTTTAAATAGTCAAAATGTATATTATGATAGTGATATTTGTTAATAACATATTATTAGTTATAAGATTATCACAGGAATATCGTAAGTGTTTTTATGAATAAATCTGTGCATTATTTATTTAAAAACAATTTAAGATTTTGTGTTTAGATAACAGAGTATATAGGTAATAGAATATTTATATTATATGAAAGTCTTAGCTGGTAAATATAAAATTAATCATATATACAGAAGTAACTCGCCAAGTATTTTCTATGCGTATTTTCTGAAAAAATGGTATCGTCTTAAGGTTGCATAGGGACTTCTTGAACTGTCTTCAAAACCGCGAAGCGGCTGAAAATTTATAAACTTTTATTCATTGTTGTCCTAAGAACTTGTTTATAAATGATAAATTTATAACCATCATATAATGATTTGAGAAAAAATATTAACGAATTCAACTAGCGATTGATGGAAGATCGTGTATGCATAGCAATGTGGATGGGGAGTAAACTTTACCATCCTTAGTTTTCAAACTAGAGTAAAAATATTTGAGATAATCATTCATGACTATTGTAGGCATCATTTTTAAAAGATCGGATGATAATTCTTTCTCTTCTAAAAAATTTTGACATTTCTTTCAGTTTGCTTTTCAATATTCGTGCTAATGAACATGGCTTCTGATTTATTCTTTTTGGAATATTTAGATGTTCAAAAGTTAACATTTGTCATTGATACTGTTGATTTCATTCTCTGTTTTGCCCAAAATAGCATTTTTGAAAAATTGATGAAGCTATTCCAGGTCTGCATACCATCAGCGATCACAAAATCTGATAATTTAAACGTAAAATCTATAGAAAATTAGACGCCAATATTTGTAAATAAAAAATCTCTATTATTTCAGTAATTTTGCTACTTCAAAAATATATAATAATTTTGACCCTAATTTTAGGGTAAAGATCCCAAATTAAATTGTCTTGTAAAATTACTCAGTAAGAGTCTCTCATTTACTATTTACTAAATTTCTGTCTTCACAATTCCTGTTAAATATAAAATTTTGAGTCTCATCTATGTAGATTAATAGTCAATTTGTTATTAATGACATTTAGTAAGGATGTTATTAGCTTTTTTCAAGAGTAATATAATCACTTGCTGATATAAAAATATTAGTGCCGTCAATTAATAATCTTAATTTATGATTAGGATTAAGTTCTTTTAAATCATTTATAAAATAAATTAAAAGATATCCGCTAATACACTCCCTTAGAACACCATAATCTATAGGGCATTCATTTGAGATTAGTGAACTGTTGTTGACAATTTGCAAGATAATTTTTTTATAAATCAGAAAACGCTACAGTTCTCCAACAAAGTTTAGTTTACGTAAAGGTAATGATTTAAACTATCAAAAGCTGATAAAGATACCTATAATTCTCTGTTTTAGACAATTTATCTTAAATTAATCATTGTATAAGTGCAGCAACTGTGCTATGATATTTCCTAAATCCAAACTGATAATTATATAGTATATTGTTACATTCAACGAATTTAATAAGTTTACAAGGTTTTTTTTAAATATTTTGTTTAAAAGCCTGCAGATTTATTGATATCTAATTTTGAAACAGTATTTGATTTTGTATACAAATGCACTAAGTTGTGGGGTAAATATAGTCGCCTCTGGCGGTTAAAGGGTTAATGAAATTTTAAACACGGGATAGTTCTATGTTATAAAACATGTTTTGGTAGTTTTTTTTTATTACAAAAGTGATTTTCTTTATTGTTTACTTCAAGATTAATATTTTAATAAAACTATTAAATAATTAGAAATGTTAACAAGTTATATTAATATAATAAATGGGTTTTCTTTTTATATTGACACTGTTAAAAATAAAGAAATGGAAACATTTTCCCAAAGAACTGAAATTAAGTATGAAAATGAGTCCTTCAATTAACCATTGTCAGTCAGTACTATTTTTCACTTTTAATTAGAGAACATTGTCTATTATTCGAATGTGTATAAAAATAGACTTTGACAAAGTTGTAGATCTATATAAAAATATATCATAGTTTATGCACTTAAGACTACACAAGTTGAAATTAGTAATACCTATAAGTGGTAAGATAAATGGAATAGACTTCTCAACTATTTTGAAAATTAGAAATAAATTTTGCCTCATTTTAACAGTTGTGATGGACAATAATCGATTTTAGCAAAACCTACATTAACAATTATTACAGTTTTTATTATTGAACTATGTTAAATGTATCAAAAACAGCACAAATGTCACGTAATGAACACATTATATAATAAATAGTTATAATTACGGGAAGTGCTTCATATTAAAATCATATTTTCTGCTTTATTATTTGGAAGTATTTTAGAATACGAGTATAGGCATGAATTCAAAATTTAGCTTCTTCATGTGCTAATTTGTGGCATAATTTGGTACAAAACAAAATTGTTATTATTTTTGAAATTATGTATTTATATTTAATTTAATTATTTTATCAAAATACTATCCTTTAGGCAATTTTTTGATAGTTAATGTCTTTCGTAATTGGTATTTGGAGTTAAAAAAACTCAGCTACAGTTAAATGTCACAAAAATGTCACGTATGGAACAGGCCTAAATAAATTGGTCATGATTTTTTTATAAATTGAGTTAGCTTCTGAAGTTTAATATTATCATATAATACAATTTCTCATAAAAAATAAAATAATATGTTATCATCGTAATTTTTGTTTTAAAATTACAAAAACCCTTTTTAAAAAAAATGCCCATAATATTGATCTCAGTTTTAGAGGAGTAAATAATATAGATAATTCGATGCAACAAAATTTATTTTAAAGGTATTCAATTTGTTTTAAAGAAAAAACATGATTTGATAGATATTATAAGTAGTTAAGAAGATAATGTTATACTGTGCAAAACAAACTATAACTCTTATTCTAATCGTAGTGCCATCACTTGAACTGAATTGCTTTGAGGAGTTGTATTCATATTAGTTGTTCTTTTACGGCAACAAAGAAGATTGAAAACAGCCATACGATACTTCTGATCCATGAAAAAATAAGTGACAGGATTCACTAATGAATTTAAATAGGTCAAATACAACAAAACACTTCGAAAATTAAATTTCCCAATTGTGTACGAAATCTAAAAGAAATATTACACTATACAAGTGATGTCGTATTGTAACTATTGACAGCAGTGACAAACTACATAGAAATTTCCAATACAATTCTTCTGTATTGTGTAGTGAAAAAAAGTATCGGCTTGAAATTTTTGTGTCAGAAAGTAACACGATCGATTATAATTCTGAACAGTAGGGGTTTTAACATACTTTTATAGGCTTTAAAAATATTCTACATCATAATTCTATTGCCAAATTTTATGACTATTAGAATAATCCGGCACAACATTTATTTCTTTTTAAAAATGATTTTTGACAATTATTTTATGCTGGAAAGAATTTGAATTTTCTAGAGTAAGCACAGTGAGATTATAATATCTTATGTAAAAAATCAATAGCATCTTTATTAACTTTTCGCTAATAACCCTTGTTTTACATGTACAAGGCCCATTCAAATTTATTAAAAAGAAAGTATACGACCAACATAATTAACATTTACAGACAACTATCCAATAACCTATGTGAAGGTTGTGGGAAAGTTATTTTACTTTGTTGGTCGTATAATTTGCTTACATTGAGTGACATTTTAAAATGCTCATAGTAACTTTTTGAAATGTGAAAATTTCTGGGTGGGCACGATATTTATAAGCGGGGTTCAATATGCGCATAGAATTCACACTTTCTGTGGATACGATTGAGCTGAAACTTGGTACATTGGAAAAATTAATCGACAATTTATTTTTTTAATAAACAATAAGGACCCGTATTATATTTTGAATAATGAAGAGTTTCTAACATAGTACCAAATATTATCTCCAATTTTGACTTAAGATATTTTAAAAAAATTCTCAAAAATGTTGACCATCAGAATGAACCTACTTTATTGAGGGCCTACCACCTTAACTTATATAGGAGTTTTCAAAAAGTAATGTGAAAAACTACGGCTTACCGTTTTTAAATTAGAGAATATTGTGTTATTTATCAGCAAAGAGTTAACTCATTTAAATTTGGTTTCATAAATATGATAAAATAATTTTTGTTAGAGAAAAAATAAAACTAGAAATCTACTATCCTAAAAATTGGCATATATATATATTCTTGTACATCTGGTATCAAATGTGGCTCACCTTCAAAACATTCATAAATTCGATTATTTGATACGGCATCCAGCACACTGCAAAAGAACAGATGACCAGTGATGTTACGCGGAAAGTTCGGTACACATCCGCTACTCTCTTCTCAAATTTTCCTGTAGACATATTTCGCAGTAAACTCAATGAACGAACTACTGCAACTCCAAGACCAACATAGCATACGACTGTTATTACAAACAAAAGATACCATCCCAAAATTTGATGCAAAGTGTTTGCTAAAACATTGGAGAAAAGTGGAGTATCACAAACAGCATCTGGTAGGGCATAGAAATAGCCAATTGCAAGAGGCCATATGACTACTTCTGCAAATACTAATGCCCCAATTAAAAGCCATGTACCACAGATAATGCCCAACTCAAATCTTTCAGTCATAACTTTACGATGCTTTAGAGGAGCTGAGATAGCAAAAAACCGTTCTGCGGCCACTATCGCCACACTCCACTTACTGACATTGGAGCCTAGAAAAATAATTAACTGAAATGTCATACACATTTCTTTTGGAATAGGCATATAAAGACCACACAAATCCCATAGTACTATGAACGGTAGGCATATTGCAGTAAAAAAATCGGATGGAACCATAATGTGCCATATGAGCTTGCCACATGGAAGTTTTCGTAATTTATGGTTAAAGAGAAATGCTAAGTAGACTAAAATATTTAAAATAATAGCCAAAACTGTAAAACATGTCATTACACAAATGATCACATAAGTATCTTCTATTGTATAGTATGTATGATTTGAACAACTAATAAAAGGTCCCGAACGAATAAATATAAAACTTTTAACTTTGAATGTAATATTACTGGAATCCATGTCTTAGGTACTTTAAGAAACAATTCTCAAGTTTCTTTTATATATTTTTTTCCTATTCATATAGAAATGCTATTGGTTAAAAATAACAGCAACTGTAGGTACCTACTTTTCTACTAATTTAAACTTACACCTCAGATTACAGAAGTTAAATATATTCCGAAGTTAGTGGGTTATCTAAATCAACTGCAATCAAATGTGATACACCGTATAAAAAATTATGTCCCAAACACTTATGTCCAAATTGGATACCGCCATATAGGCCCACAAATTGACAATCACCCATGTCCAACATCAGTTGTTTTAGAAGGTGTATCTAGGTTGTCCAAAAACTTCAATATTAATTTTAAAAATCAAATTTTGTGACTTTCATTAGTTTCTAGAGGTTATTCTCTTTTCCCCGCTTTTAATTTTTGGTGTTTGATGTTTCTAGCACAAATCGTATGTTTGCCTTCACACCTCCGTCAAATATACAAGTAGTTTATGGCAGAAATGAAAAACATTTTTAAAATACTGGAATCTGTGATTGTTTTTTTGTTACTATGAGCGGCTGGTAGAGTCTGTTCTCCTGCACCATATTTTTAAATTCTTGTTCTCTGATGAAATAAATATTAAGTTTGTTGCCACGTTGGTGGCGGAGCCCACCGCACCTCATCAAAGTCTAAATATTAACCGATTTTAATTAAATTTGGCAGCCTAATTTTGGGGTGAGGAGTAAAAATCCGTTGTCAACTTTTGTGCGGTTGCTAGGGAAACCAATAGTGCATATCAACTAGGATAATTTCCCAATTGTTTCCATATTACAATGGTTTTATGGATATTTAACCATATTATAATACCCTAGCTACCATATATGACCTTTCCACTTATGCATTGTTGTTAGGGACACCAAAATTACATAGTAACAAGAATATTTTCCCAAATAGTCCCATTTTACAATGGTTTTACGGATACTTAACAATATAAAACCTTGGTTTCCATATATAAATTTTTAATTTGTATACTTATATTTTATGAACTATTGCTAGGGACGCCAATACTACTTAGAAACAATGAATATTTTACAAACACATACCTCTAGCAATATTTTTATGGGTATTTGATCACATCCCGGTGATAAATAAACTTTCCTCCCGAGGACGGCTAACCGCTAGCGCGGGGAGCTCCGCAGGAAAACTTTTGGACCGCTGGCGGCCAAACTATTTTTTTCCAAATAAACTCTATACTACTCAAATAATTGTAGTAGTATCTATCTATCTATAGTGTGTATAAAAAGAAAACTACTGGAGAAAACATATTATAATCATTACAAATGTATTTGTACATTTAATAGTAGTCCTTGTCACTGTCACTAAAGACCGCTTTTTCTCTTCAGAATCTTCCGGTGTTTCTTTCTGCATAGAAATATCAGTAAAACATTGTTGGAAATATTATATGAAGTTAACAAAAAGAACTAAGTAAACGTTTTTTATGAGTTCCATATAAAAAATTACTTTAGTAACTAAAATCTTAAATATTGACGGTACTCTTGTAACCAAATAATTATTTGTTTTGATACAAAGATCAGGCTCTTCTAGTAGTCAAAAATGTTTCTTATTTATAAATAATAGGCTTTCGTAATAAATGTTTTTATTTAATTAATGACAGTTCGAAAAAAACTTAATTCATTACATTTGATTCGTCATAAAACTTGACAGAGAAATCAATACTCACTGCATTTCTTCATCCTTAAATTAAATTATATAATTTTGCGTGCAAATTAAAGAGTACTTAAGAAACAAAATTAAACACATTGGATAAGCAATTTCCACAAATAGAAATTTATAAAATTTTGACTTTGTTAAGTCTAATATTTTGAAATATCATTTATCTAAAAACACAATTAACATTCATATAGTGAGAGCTAACACCCATCAGAAGTGGTTTCACTTATTTTAGGGGTTGAACTAACTTACTTTTTTTTTACTTTTTGGTATTTAATTATAAAAAGAACTAATTAAATAAACTGAGTCATTTTGTTTCATCAGGCAAAGTTTTTATTTAAAAAAGAATTAAAATTGAGTAGGAATGTCATTGACAAATAGTAGAAATATGTTAGATATGAACAAAATTACAAAGACATTCTTTAAAAACATAATTATATATTATCAACACGTTTCACTATCACTTATAGCGTTTTCTAGACTAATTAACAAAGAACGGTCATTTTTTATTTATACGCCAATAAATATAAACAATATTACAACGAAAAAAGAAAGAACACATTAATTTAATGAAAAGAAACATTTAAGTAAAAATGAAAAGATTAAAATATGTAGTTTCAGGAAAAATTTTGGCACGGTTATTAGCTAAAGAAGTATTCAAATTTCTAGGATCACTTAAAAAAAATGTTTAATTAAAATTGCTGCCAGATAAATCTAGCAAAATGAATTCAACTGTAAGTTTTTTAAAATAATCTTTAAAGTAATTCCTACTAGTTATAGAAAAAATTTAATGACTGACTTGTTACCAATACCTTAGTTTAGTTATATTCTCCTTTAGTTGTTTATATGCTATGGTTTTGAAAACGTATTTCTGAAAATAATATATGACGATCAATTTGTTTGTTCTAATGTTTTAAAACATTACCTACCTAATAGGTAAATGATTTTACATATTTTAGTGTTTGGAATAACACGATTTTTGACCTTATTGGTTCTGACTACTTTAAAATATATTTTTAGAGCAACCCCATCGGTTAAATAGCTCAGTGTTTCTCAATTTGTTTTTCAAATTCTTTTAGATACCTAATTAATGCAAATATTAGAATTAGTTCGATGAATTTCGTAAATTATTTAGGTACTAATAATTTCAAAGCACAATTGTTGTTTTCATTTAATCTTATTTGAGCAAATCACAACAATAAATTCACTAGAATAAACAAGGACTGTTATTCTATGAAACATTTAAAATTAATATTTTGCTAATTGCAAACACTTTTAGGATTAATATATTGGAAAGTGGTTTGTTTAAATTACCTTATTCTAAAAATATAGAATATTTTAGGTACCTAAAATAAATAAAATGTTTAAACAAGGCACTTGAAGAAAAATCACTGTCTGTTATCTCAAGTAGGTATATAACAAAAAATATCTAGGCATTGGGCAATATAAGATCGATAGATACGGTTTAGGGTAAAAGAGGAATAATTTAGCAGGTTTCTAGTTAGGAAACTTTTATCTTATGATACAACATCTTTGCTCAAATAAAGAAATGGTAAAACAAACTATTCAAAATAAATATTTACAACCATTAAAATGGTTTTGAAAAATGATAGTCAAATCTCAAGTTGGATATTTATTAGGGGTCATTTGGATCCTATAGTACAGTTGTTGTTGTCGGCGTATGACGTAACAGAGCAAAAAGACTAAATTTTGAGAGGTAGGTTGTGTAACCACTTGATTGGTGCAGTATTGCAGTAGATACAAATTTATTTAGAAATAAACCTTAATTCAGTAGTTACAAAAGATATATTTTTAACATGTTTATTTCTTAGGAGCAAAAAATAGTAAAAACTGATCAACATTGACCCTTAAAAACATTAAAAAATATAAAGTAAAAACTTAGTTATTCTAAAATAAATATAAAATGATAACCGCTTTGGTATGAATAGAAACTGAAAAATTAATTGAAATTTCTATAAGAAATAACAAGAATCTTAATTTTTGAAAATAAACCGGATACAGTTACCTAACTTTTTCTCCTCAAAGTCTAGGTATATATACATCGGGTGTCCCACAGAGATGCAATGTGAATAAATATGTGGCTAATTAATGAAAGTCCTAGTTTTATATTATTTACAATTTGTTGCTAATGTTATTTTCCTTATGTATTTATTTTAGTAAGTATCGGTATGTGTTGGTAGCAAAATTTAAAAAAAGGGTAATACTTCTTATTTGATAACACATGGTTTGTATGTTTGTCCCAATTTAAGTCGTTTTGAATTAAAAGCCCTAAGTGTTTTTTACATATTTTACCCTTTATTATCTGTTTGTCAATTTAAAGTAATTCATTTTTACACTTTATTTGAAGTTTTAAATAATTTGTTTCTGACCAGAATAAACCTGTCATGAGCAAAAAGATTTATTTTGTGACTTTCTGCATGTTTATATATCATTTAAATAGCAATGGCCTCAAAAAACTACCTCGCATTTTATATTTTGGGTATCTGATGTACTAGTGTTATTAACAATGTCACTACTAGTTTATCACTTAAATAGCTTCTAATTAGGTTGTTGCATGGACCAGCTATACCATATAATTCTAATTATATTACCAGAATGTTGTTATTTATGAGTATATAGAGCCAAATTTATTAAGGTCAATAAATATTCATTCTAAAACGTTCAGATATGTGATCATACATATTTGGTTAAGGTATGGATAGTATTATGATATTTTCTAAATCCAAATTGATTCACAAAAAGCATATTGCTATTTTCTATAAATTTAGTAACATATGTCTGCGTGAATATTTTTTCAAAGATCTTATTGAAATAAGATAGATAGAGATATAAACTGTACTTGCTAACCTCAGATTCGTTACCACACCTTTGAAAATTGACATGATGTTTTATACAGTCACGATATATTTGATTTTTAGTAAATAAATTTCAATACGATACAAAATAGGTACTTATATATAAAAACAATAACTAAAGTGTCTATTCGGATTTGTGACACATTAAATAATAAAATACACTGCCTATTTGAAATTAAAAACAATAATTTATGCAGAATAAACTTTTACAAAACCAACTACTACTTCTTTTATTAGCATACGAGTCCGATCCTCAAACATTGCAAACACATAATTTTACTTTTCAAGTGCACTTTCCCCGGTCATATACCTACATCTGGCCAAAATATTCCTTTTTACCCTATTTAAATGGAGAAATTGAGTTTCAATAATTTTTGCGTTCCGTCCATTCGTTATTTATTGTTGGTTATATTTATTGTTTATTCATAAAAAAAACATCACAGCTGATCACATCGCTTAATTTTTAGTATAATCACAACCAAGGTTATATGTTTAAATTGCAAGTATTTGGCCAAACACAGACTATTCTTTGATGGGATGGGTGGGAGCAAAAATATTTTTGGGAGTTAGGTCCATATTCTATAAATTTGCTAGTTAAACTTAGTCCATGTTCCAAAAAAAATTATTTAGTCGTTTCTGTCAAAAGATAAACCTGATATAAATTGACACTGGTTCAGGGAGGATCTATTGATCGTTTGAGCCCCGCCACTTGGCAAAATATAATTTCGATCGATTAAAAAGCTCCACGCGTCCAATCAGAACTCATTGTTTACTCTTATTACTAACGAAATTACGCCACACTATGAACGCTTATATTAAAAAGAGGCATGTTGTCAAGACATCTACAGTACTGGAATTATCCCAGATGATCGTAGACAATCTCTCGTCATAGCGTTATCTAAAAAACCTAATGCTGAGGACTGAACAGAACATAGAAGAACAAGCATCATGAGCTATCTAATTAAAGTAATATTGAAGATAATTTTAAAAAGAAAATCGTGCTGGACTACGGATCGGGAGGTACCCTGTTTGAGACCCGGACGTTACACACATTAAGTTACTTGGTGGACAAGGTTCCGAAAGTGCTTAGGCACTAGAAAATTCACCTCCGACCCGCCTAATAAGTGGTCAAGGTGTCCCCATGAGAGTCGATCTTTGACCACAGAACGTGAAGAGGTTATCATTTATAATCTCCGTGTGTTTCCCCAGTGGCGTTCATAGCTACTGACTACACAGTGTGCAGTTTTCAAAGAGCACACAAAATCCTCCCGTGTCACAACTGTGGGTTGTGATTGTCTCTATAACCCCAATGTGGGCCAGCTTGGCGGCTCTAAATAGGCGGGTAAACCGACCCGGAAGACGCCATCAGAGCCAACCTTATCTCCCTCAATGTCAACAGATTGACCCACTTTACCAATTACCATCTAAGCTAGAAGTTTACCTTACTCGGGCTGAACAAAGAACCTTCGCATAATTTCGCACCAACCATAGTTCTATCCTCCATCTCACAAGCATCGTATTTGTTGTGCCGCCACGGATATTTGTTTTCACTGTCAAAAAAACCCAACAGATACTCCCCACCTGATTCTCAACTGCTCCGCTTAGACTGCAACCCGCTTCCCTCTCCTTGACTCCAACCCAACCCCAGACATCCACAATCAGCCAGTTACTATGGTGCAATATGGTATCTTTGTTTCAGTGGAAGCCACCAGAAAAGAAAAAGAACATAAGTGGAAAGAACATAACAAATCTAAAATATGCGTGAAAAGTCGTGAACACCGTGAAAATGTAGAGTAGTCTTTAGTTAGGCCTCAAAATAAATGAAAAAGATGAAAAAGTAGTCTGAAGAGAATGAGAGCATCAGAATTAAAGTAGACCATGAAGTATTTGAACAAGTACAGATTTAGGACCTATTTAGGACCTATTTAGGACATTTAAATGAGACGAGATTAAAAGAAGTATAGAAATAACCAAAAGCATTTTGATCAAGAAGATTACATCTCCAAACCAGAAAGAGACTTATTAAGTATTGTGTTTTTTCAACATTCTTGTATACCTACAAGTGAAGCATGGAAAAGAATAGAGGTATTTTAGATGTGGCTGTACAGAAAGATACCTAAGATTTCTTGTGCTGAACATAAGACCAATTATTAAGTTTCGAGGATGGGAAAGGCATGATATTTTGGTTATGTGGTACGAGAGCTGGCATGTCGTGAGGGAAAATCTACAGGAGGTAGCTGCGACCCGCATAAATGTTAAATTTGAATTTTATCAAATTTATTGTTACTGTACTAAATTATGTTCATACTTAAAACAGAATAGCTAGTATTAATCCAGTGAATTGTTATTTAAGATTATTGATTAAATAACTCTATTTTTAACGTTTTAGTAATCGCTAATTTTTATGAATACTTCGTGAGATACTTCAAAAATTTCCTTGTCAAAGTTTAACAAAAGTCTAAGGTAGAGGAGAGGTGTTGACTTTCTATTGCAAATTTACTTACTACCGTGCTAAATATAGAATGTTCGTGCTAGTACAAAGAAAATATG
The DNA here is from genome assembly GCA_034780595.1 of Parotoplana pacifica. NCBI lineage: Eukaryota > Metazoa > Platyhelminthes > Proseriata > Otoplanidae > Parotoplana > Parotoplana pacifica. Next base: position 13,107 of record JAUYWI010068787.1, read on the forward strand.
AAATCAGTCTATTGTTTAGATGTGTTTTTACGCATTAAATAAAAATTAGTAATATATATCAACCAGGGGCATCAAATAAACTTTTAATGTTAATAGATAATAAAAATAGGTCTTAAATTGTTTACACACTTTTTTTATAATTATAACATTTATAAAAATCTTTGAAACTATAAGAATAATTTGCTTAAAATAAATATATTGTTTTATGATAGAAATAAAATCAGTATACGATTTTGCTAACTTAGCTGAATTTTAGAAATTTTTTAAAGAAGTAGACTTCTCTTTTAGTATTTGTAAAATGAAAATAGGTTAATAAATTTTGATTAACTTAATTTTGCTTAATGGTCTTAACATGATTGTTGAAAATGGGTCAGTTAAAGTTCAAATGGTTTCCTGGCTCAAAATGTTATAATTTTTTTGGGTACACGGCAAGTTGTGTTGTGATAATTTTGAATTTTATATAGACGGCAAATGAATAATAGCGGGTTTTCTATTACATGTAAAATAGTATTAGTACTCATGCCAAAAACTAACCCTAAGGATAGTGCTATGGATTTGATGGAACAATACAGATGCCATGGTACCATTTTTCAACTGGGATGGGGCAATAGTAATACTCAAACCAGAGGGTTGACAAAGTATTATGTGAATACTTTCTGATGTTGTCAACGATACTCTCTCTCTCTCTCTGGTTTTTTATATTATATTTTATTAACATAAGGACTATTGATCAATACTATCAATGAATATTAAAAAATCACTATTTGTTGAAAATCAGTTTTGTTTGTTGAATATAGACTAGGAGAGGACTATAATGATTGAATACTTTACTACAGTACAGACAGATTTTAAATTTCACAAATCAATAACAACACATAAATTTATAGTTTTAGCATTTATTTATTTTTTGAAAATCATGGTACATCTATTTTTTTACTTTTGTTTGAAGAATCTGCTTCATTTAACTTTTTAATTAAGAATAGTGTCATCTTTTACATGAAGCAACCCTAACAGAATTTTAGTTAAGTTATCACTATTGTATTACACTGTCCCTGAAAAGGTATCCATTGGCATACAAGAAATTGGACACTTTCTATTATGTTTAATAGATATTGACATTCAATCTTTCTGGATTATGTAAGGTCATTGTTAATCATTTCAACAATATCTGCTACATTTTTCTTTAATTTGTTGGAGTACTTCTTGATTTGTCATCATGTTTCTATGTTATCTTGCATTTTTCCCCAAATCCACAATACCTGTACTTTAATTTTCTTGCAATGTCCAGGTTTCTGCTCCATATAGTACTATATTCCATATAATTGTCTACCTGATATTCTTAGTTTCTAGTCATACTGTGTTTGTTAGTAATTCTCTTCTTCTTATAATATAAACGTAAAATCTATTCATTGAGAATCTTGATGAATAGTACTGATCACTATTCGTCGAGAATGATTCTCGACGAATAAAACTAATTACTATTCATTGAGAATGATTTTCAATGATTAAAGTTAATACTATTTAAGGAAAATGATTTACAATGAATTAAAA
>JAUYWI010068798.1:0-14652 GCA_034780595.1 Parotoplana pacifica
AATATTATTTTAAGATGTTTGGAAGTAAAAAAAAATAACTTAACAAATATACTTTTAAAATATTTAGAGTTTCAACTCTATGTATCCTTCCTCTATGGGTTTGTCTAAGTAAGCCAGGTACAGCTCATGTACTAAATAATATTTGCAGTGAAGATTGGCACTACGCAATCCCTGATTGAAAATTTACGATTTTTTATGTTTATAACAATTTATGTAATGAGAATGGTTTTTTATTTAAAATTAAAACTACTTGCAAATACTATACATAGAAAATACATAACTTTAATAAAAAATAGCATGAACCCATTTCCCGTAAACGTAGAAAGCCGCCAATATTTTTTAACTTCTTGTAACATCAACGGAAGTCAGTCAGTAGTCTTTTGTGAAATTATCTATTTTGTATCAGCAATAGGGAATGTGGTTTAAAAATTCTTTATCGTTTAGTGTTTCTGGTAACGATATCCATTTCGTTTTTTCAATGTTAACACCAACAAAATAGGCAATTAGAACAATGTGTAACGTTAACCTGGAGGCTTCATTCCCGTCAGAACGGCGAAAACGGCAGCAAATAAATTGGCAGGAATAAATATCCACACTAGGCGGCAGACAAGCGGCGACCCATCCCTCTAACACGGAGGCACTCATCTGGAGCTTACTACTGCGCTGTGCAGATAAGACTTCATGTATTTAGGAGATTAGACACCAAGGTTTATCTTGTTCAACCTTTGATTTGGCTTAGTATACTGTCACAATAAACTCTTCTAGGATAAAATTAAATAAGCAATTATTGACATTTGATAATTGCTACTAATATAAATTTATATTGAACTTCTTCTTTTAAATGTTGTTTTATTTAACTGGAATATATATTTAATTATCGGTATCGAGAATATAAACCTAAAGAGAAAAGTTATTTGGTGGTAGCTATGGGGTAAGCATACAATCAGAAGTTCCAGCTCTCTGACATTTTATGTGTTCTGTACAGGTGAAGTAGAACGTTGTGTTGATGAATGTTAAAACAGGGATCGTAGAAATACCACAAAGATTGGTAATTAACTTTTTTTTTACAGTGCAGCATTTTGTCAAGAAACTTACACATATCCCAAATTAAATTTATGTATACGCCCAGATGTTAATGATTGGGTATATGCATTCTAGAAAATATTTAATCATTTTGTGGGTAGGTACATAGTTCTCAAAATTCCAATTTATTGTTTGTTTGCAACTTCTGGATATTTTCTTTAATTTGGCAAACAGTTTTGGTGACATAGCGACAAAGACAACGATAAATAGTTTTCCTGCATATAAATTTTGTACAATTTGTTTTATTACGTTGTTACTCAACCTTTGTATGAAGTGATCTATTTTGTTTCTTTAATGTCATTCTTTACGTTTATCCATTTTTGAAATTTATCGTCCTTGGAATTCCCCATTGTCTCAATTCAAATTTTATTTTATTACAGCTGTGTCGACATATTTATCAGAAATTGAAAGAGAGAGGGGGGATCATTATTTTCAAAAACTGAGAATAAATAAAATAGTGAACAATTAAGATTTTATTATATCAACCAAATATTAATCAATTTTATCAATATTTGAACTCAAATTTTTTATCTCTAAATTGTAAATTTTGCCGAGAGAGCCAATACACTTCGACGGTTAATAAAATTTTTCAGGAGTCAGTTTTGGTTTGAATTACCCGAAGTTAAGAACGACTAGGATGAATACTATAGCCTTAACTCTGTGGTGCATAGTTGATCATCTTCCTTACTCTATGGTACATAATTGATCATCGTCCTTACTCTATGGTGCATAGTTGATTATCTTCTATACTCTTGAAGTTGAAGCCTTTTTTCGACCAGAGGGCATGACATCAATGGTGGCGGGCCATAATGGTAGCTGAAAGCATTTTCACAAATAAAAAGGATATTTTGTGCCCCCGTTTGGTGGATTCTCTTTGGTGAATCTTTAGGTCTTTAGGCCGGCTGAAAATTTAGACACTTTCTCGCACCCTGTGTATTGTATTTGTGATCTGTTTGTTCAACTCTTTGATTTCTCGTAGTTCCTTTTGGCTCAACTTGACGGCGTTGATGACCTTGTTCTTTCTCGAAAGTTCTCCGTCGGTTGATTCGGTCATTGACCATCCTGCCCCACATTTGTCTATCGGCCACATCTAAGGTATTGAAGCCTCCTTCTCATAGAAGTTTTCTCCAGTAGTTCACGGGGATCAGTCGTTTCTTCTTTTGTTTAAAGAAGCTTTTGAGTTTGGTGTACTAGCATAGAACTGCTTGTTTTTCTGGAGTTCGTCTGGCATTCTAAAGGTGTGGCCGTTTCTCAAAAGGTGGGCTTGTTCTATCTTCAGTCTGATGGAGTCCACTTGCAAGGCATTACGGATGTCAAACCTGTTGACGCTTTTCTCTTGCAACTCTTGCTGCTCCAAACATATCGGTATTTGCCATCCATGAAAGATTGGAGCCTCTTGATCTCGGATGTGTAAAAGGGGCGGGCGTTGTAATTGAAGAGTAAAGTACACTCTATGAATGCCTCAACCACCTTTGACTAGGATTTCTTTGTTAGGCGTAGCATAGGGAGCAATCAGATCCCTCCGTAGTTATAATATCGCCTCTGTTGCCTTTCTTGAAAAGTGATATTACAATGTCTTGTTTTTTATGGTATCCCCATTTGTCGGTCATTTTTTCGTGCATGAAAAGGATGCGTTGGATCACCATCTTCTGTTGATCAATATATCTGCCATCTTGATGTATCGTAGTCGAATGTTATCAATTCCAGGAGCTTTATCTGGCATCTCAGCAATGACCTTTAAGATCTCTCTTTTCACAAAAGGTTGCGTTAATTTCTCATTGATAGTTTCAACGTATTGTGTCTAGCGCTGATGTGGGTATTGAATCGATGAGTTGTTGTGTCTCTTCAAGGTTGCTTTCATAACATCTTGCGTTATCTTTTCAAGGTGTTGTTAGAAGTCTTCTTCGCTAAAAAGAGGTTGTGTTACACTGTTGTTGTAAGAGCCCCTTTTCTTCCCCGCATTCTTGTGCCTTTCTGTCCCACCATTCATTTTACCATTGTTTCAGCTTCTTCTTGTACGCTATCCTAGCGTCTGCCAGGTTCGTATGACACTTTTGTTTTTCTTCCACTGTGCTGTTATCGTTACGGCAGATACCGTTCCTTTGACTGAGATTCTTTGAAATGCGTATTTTGTTCTCCTCTTGTTTCGTTTCGTGTCCATCCATCCAAGCGTTGGTTGACTTCTCACTTTGCCGCATATTTCCAGCGCTGCTGTTGTCAAAATACTCTTTGACTCCTTTCAGTTACAAGCTGCGTTTCTTGTTCTAGCCATATTGAGTTTTTGAGCTGTGGCATTCCTTATTGTGTAGCTTCTGCCAGTTGATCTTGGTTCTCTTTGCTCCGGTGTGTTACGTCTTGTTCTGTTGATCTTGGACAGTTAACTGTTGTGGTCAGAAAGAATCTCTGTCAACATTGTGGCGGTCCAATTTTCGCCTATTGATTTAATTACCATTTCACCGATATTTGCACGATTGATGTTACACGTGGCAATTCCTGGTGTATAACTTCAGCATCGCCCATACTCTATGGTGCATAGTTGATCATCTCCCTTACTCTATGGTGCATAGTTGTTCATCTTCTATACTTTATGGTGCATAGTTTATCATCTTCTATACTCTATGGTGCATAGTTGATTATCTTCTATACTCTATGGTTCATAGTTGATCATTTTCCTTACTCTATGGTGCATAGTTGATCATTTTCCTTACCCTATGGTGCATAGTTGATCATTTTCCTTACCCTATGGTGCATAGTTGATCATTTTCCTTACTCTATGGTGCATAGTTGATCATTTTCCTTACTCTATGGTGCATAGTTGATCATCTTCCTTACTCTATGGTGCATAGTTGATCATCTCCCTTACTCTATGGTGCATAGTTGATCATCTTCTATATTCTATTGTGCATAATTGATCATCTTCTATATTCTATGGTGCATAATTGATCATCTTCCTTACTCTATGGTGCACAGTTGATCATCTTCCTTACTCTATGGTGCATAGTTGATCATCTTCCTTACTCTACGGTGCATAGTTGATCATCATCCTTACTCTATGGCGCATAGTTGATCATCTTCCCTACTCTATGGTGCATAGTTGATCATCTTCCTAACTCTATGGTGCATAGTTGATCATCTTCCTTACTCTATGGCGCATAATTGATCATCTTCCTTACTCTACGGTGTATATCTACACAACATTGCATGAGTATTGCATTGTAAAGATTTATTTTCATCTATTTATTAAATAATCTTATTGTTTATTGCCATAAAATTGATGTTAGAATGACATTTCTTACTTGTCTCAGACAAACCGATACATAATGCTTACTGGTGCCAAGTGAACTAAAAACTGATCACGTACCTACTGGGGAATCTACAAGTAGGCTCAGAGAAACCAAACTCCCATAAAACATTCTTGATAAACGCCGCATAAGATCAAAGTTCACTTAATTCCTTAGACATTTGTACCGAGATCGATTTTTAACGATGGAGTTGTTCAGTTTTGGAGCTATAGCCATATGTGTAGGTACCTCTAATCAGCCGTACTGCTGGTAGTGTATCTGTCTGTTATAGCTCTGTATACCCAGCCCAGCGCGACTCCTCAAGAGTAGGAGGATTGGAACAATATCTGGGAGATCTTTGGAGATAAATTTAACAAATTAATATTTTTGTGTGTAATGTTTATTTCAGTTGGTTGACTATTGGGTTGCGTTGCAAAGCAAAATGAACACACTGTTTCTTTCTTCAAGAGAATGTTAATAGCTTCTTGAAAAAGTAATTAATCCGCTCGTGTATAGATGGGAAATATAGAAAACAGATTGAAGGTACAGAAAATCTAAAGAAATTCAAGTTGGAGACGTAGAGACTAACAAATGTATTACAGACAGAGAAATCTATAAAATAGGAGAAATTTAGAAACCAAAGAGTAGGTGACAGAGAACTTATAGAGTAAGAAGCATTAAAGTTGGATTCATAAAAAGTAGAAGCATACATATGTAGATATATAATTTAATATCTATGGATAAAAGATTAGTGAAACGATAGTGGAAGGAGGCATAGAGTAAAATACAACGAAATCATTGGTAGGTGATATAGGAAAACCATAGACTAAGAAAGATGGAGAAACCATAGAGTAGTAGACATAGAAAAAACCTAGAGTAGGAGACATAGAGAAACCATAAGGTAGGAGACATAAAAAAACTATAAAGTAAATCGTTGTCTTAAAACACTAATTTTTATGTGGCACTGGCTCTCCGTTTTAACTACAAAATAATTCTTAAATTTGAATACAAACAATAACTACGTATTTCTGGCCCGAAACTGAAGTAAAACGATTTACCGTGCTGACTGAAAATAAACTGGATTTAATTGTGTATACCAACAAAAGAAAGTTTAGAAATATTTTTCAAATTCTTAAAATGTATTTAATCGAATCTCAAACTGTAAACATGGACAGCAAATTTAAAATACAACTGGGGAAGTACAAGGGCACATTTTATTTCCCCTTAGATTTCCATATTTCCTCTTAAGTTCATTCAAGTAGCCTTAGAATACAGTCGGTGTATTTCACACTTCTCGTATACCTAGCCTACAAATTTTTCCTCCATAATCATAATCCACATTTAAATTTTTGACCAAACTAACTACATCACCACCACCAGCAGCACTAGCCACTAAAAAAGGAAATTAAAACGACAAAATACTTCGTATTCTCGATAGCTATTTTCTAATTAACCAATTTGTAAAAGCAAATATCAAAGATCCTTTCGAGCACATTCATAGGGTGCTTGAGATATCCGGTGGCAAACTGCAGTCGAAAGTTCTCTTGAACCTGCCTATATACCGACCGACTGCCACATAATCAACTAAAAAGCATATTTTCATCTTCTAAATCTGTAGAGAACATGAATTCAGTCCTTGAATCTCAGTCAGTATTTTTACCAGATAAACTGATTACTATCTTGTCCTTCACAATAGCTGGAATGGAACTGCGTGTTATTTGGGGAGTTTATTTTATCAGAAATCTAAAAGACTGTCTAAATTTGTTCAATATACAGCAGACAGAGTTGGTAGCCAAAGATAAAACATTTATTAGAAACACAACTACATAGCTTTCATTTTGATTGTCTAGTTTCCAATTTGTGTATAAAATATGAAAATTCTAGATACAATTTCTACTTTTTCCTAACTATAATACACACTGTCGGTTTCTATAATAGTTGGATCAAACAATATCATAGATTTTTAACATTCTGCTCAAAAATAATATGTTTCAATCCACTTTATGATACCTAATAACAATAGAAAATAACAACATGGTACCGAGAGATATCTATTATTATGATCAATGAATATTTCATATTTTCATTATTAAAAGTCCATTCTGAGGGGGAGGGTGGTTGCGTGAATCTTGCAAACCCACCCTCTGAATATGGAACGTAGGTATGACAAGGGCACTGTCACCAGACATCAGGCCAATGGTACCAACTTCTAACTAGAAATTAGCTCATCTATCAAGCTACGTTTATTGAATAAAACTTTATTTCGTTATGTATTGTAAATCAATAATCGATATCTCTGGCGTCGTTGAAAAGCCATTTGTGTCATTGGTTTTTCTACTAGCAAAACTAAAAATGATAAAAGATATGATAGTAATTATTAGGAATCGTTCGTTACTTTCTCACCTTTCATTCATCTTTAATTAATATTCCTGAGAAATAGATTATTCACCTTTTGAAAGGCGTTAAAGATTTTAAACAATATCATGACATACTAAATATATTTCTGATATTTCTACAAAACTACCTAAAAGATTTGGCTTGTAATTTCAGACAAACAGTTCTTGACCAATCATGACTGAACCCATGGTAAATGGTCCGGTAACATCACCTAACGAGGACCAACCACTGCCAGCCAATGTTCCTTTCTGCTCAGATCATCCAGAGAAACAGATCACAACTTTCTGTGAGTCCTGCTACAAACTGGTCTGCCCCGATTGTGTAGGCACGCTAGAGGAGCCCCAGTCCCCTTCCAACACGTCAACCGCTGATGAAACAGATGACGCGGAATCGACGCCTACCATCTTAGTAGTTCCTGTCCACAGATTACATACCGGTAAGGCCTGTAAGAGCTAAGCATTGTAAGTTTAACAGAAAATAATTAAATGTCTGGCACCACCGAATGAGCAGAGGGAGCATTTGTCCCCTCCAAAATGTTGGTCATGTCATAAAATTTGAGCAGTTGTCAAAATTGTGCATTTTGGAACATTTTAGAATTCTGATGTCTGTGCTAAATTTCGGAGTGGTAATGGCGGGAAGCTTCAAAGATCTGAGGCGGGGGTGGATAATTCATATAAGGGGGAGGCTATAAATAATTCCTTTTTTCTAAATGTGTAAACATATTGATTGTCTAAGGTTTTCATTTTGGAAGTTGTGCCGTGGCCCCATCGTAAATTGTCGTTGCCGGCCGTAAATTTTGAAGTGAACTAACGACAAACTGGTGATCACATTCCACTTTAGAGAAGAAATTCAAAAGTATACAAGCTTACAAGTACATACAAGCAGATTAACTTCTTCATAAATAAACAAGTTCATGTGTTACTTTTAGTAAATGTCAATTATTCTATTTGATTTGTAAAAGCGAACTTTAATCAAAAAAATCTTAATGAACAACATTTATTCAAAGCATTTTAGTACAAGATGAGGGCGAACTCACTACCATAGAGTAAATATACCTAACATAGAGTATCCACTCAAACATTTTGAAAGTAAGCACCTGTGATTTTACAACTACTGACTAATATTGATATGCAGAATTCAAATCTATAATTATTTTCTCGCTAAAATGTTGTCTTGATATAGGCATTTCGGGTTAGGTACTACTTTTATGCGACACCTAAGAAAAAGTAGTAAGCAAAAATTAAATATAGGTATTTTTAGAATATACATAACTATTTCAATTTTAAACCTTTGAAATATAAATGTTTCATATAAAACTCTATAAAATTTGATATAGAAGAACACGATTATTTTTTCAGTAAAAAAATAATTACTACAAAACAGAAAACAAATTTGATAAAAAATTATGGTTACTAAGTGCACAAAATAAATAACAAAACACGTCATAAATCTATAATTTATACAATTAGAATCAAATGAAGCAGAAGTTTATAAACAGCTTTCGATTACAAAATCTATCTACATAATTATTCTTTGAATTTGTAGCTTCTAAATAACAAATAGTGTAATTTACTTTATAAAATGGTAACAAAAGAAACAAATTTACATAACTTTTTGAATTTTTAAAATTAATTTACTACTGTTATGCGACACTACGCAAATTTATAAAATAAACACGGAGTGGGTACTCTATGTATTGTTACTCTATGCTCTCTACTTTAGCATACCTACCTACCAATTTGGAGAAAAAAAATAGGAAATATTACAAAGGCTATTTTATAATGACACTTCTTATACGGACCTCATATGATTTAAACATTGGCACATTAAATCTATAATCAAATTTGACAAGCCACTGATGTATTTTTGTTTGAGGCATTTTTATCAATTTAAGTAGATATTCCATTTCCATATTTGAAAGTATCATCTCTTCGGAATTTCTAGTTTAAGAGTTAGTTTAATAAATAAATTAAATAATCTGCTGAAAATGTCAATATTTACCAACCATATCTACATAGTAGGTGGGTGTATCTAAAACACATTGAAAACTATTTTAAATTAAACAATTTTTGAGAAAACTCCCAGTAATTTTATCAATTAAAAAATCTTTCTGATTACATAAATTAAATTTAAATATCATTTTTAAAACTCAAACAATATCTTTTTAAAATAAACCACAACAAAACAACAATAAGCAAATATTTGTTAAAAAGCATTTAAAGTCTTTTGTAATTAAATTTCACAAAAATGTCACTCTCTTTAAATCAACGCCTAATTGCAAATCATTTTTAATTTAGTTTTATGTAAAAGATGTGCCTAACAGCATCTGCTATAGGAACGGAGGTAGATTCCTACGAGATACCTACTGCGTTCCCAGAATACATCTCATAGATATAATTGTCATTATCTTCTGTTAAAATTGCGATAAAATAAGGATCTGACAAATTACCCCGACTAAATCTTTCACATATTAATAATACTTTCTAATCATTTTACCCAACTAATTAATCGATTTAGGTATTAATAGTCAGGATTTAGCATTAGCTAAAAAATAAGCGTTTAGGTTAAATAATGCTCGGTTGTTGTTATTGTCTGGTGGGCTTCGGATCAGCTGTGATCCAAGTTGCAACATCGAGGTAATTTGTAACATATTTTAAATTTTAAAATGCCCTCATTTTATCACAAATTTGGACATAAAATATTGATAATTTTATGTCAGATGAAGTAGTTGTACAGGTTGTTCAATAATGTTTTTGCTTTTTTAAATAATTCGGTTTTAGAAAGTGTAACTTCAATTCCTCTGAAACATTTCGGGCTAATGGAGGTGGCTAAAACCCATGAATTCCTATGAGTTAAATTAAGAAATCTGAACGAAAAAAATATTTTATATCTTGTTCATAATATTGCAATAGTGTTATCGGTTATTCAGCAGCGTCCACGCAACGAGACTTGCGGTTTTCTCACTCCGCGCAGCAGAACGAACAATTCGCCTCCATTTGTGACGCTCTTCTGTCAGCCGAACTACAACGGTCAACCTTGTTCCCAGCCAAGTCTTGATGTGGTCCGAATGCTGTTTTGGGAGGTCTTCCCCCCCCTTCTACGGCGTCCAGGATGCGGCCCAACGACTACATCTTTGACCAGACCAATAGCCCTGCAGGGATTCCCAAAAAACTGAGCTTCTTAGTCTTCACCATTTCCATCAGCTCCGGCTTTGCCCCTAGTTCATCCAGTACCTACGCTAATATTTGTTTGCCTGTCCTTCCAGTTGATGCGAGAACCCGCCTGAGAAACCACATTTCCGCTGCATTGATTCTTCTGATATCTCCAGCCCACAGCGTTCAATTCGGTACCATAGGTATGTCAGAACAGGCCGCATCAGAGCACGAACAATCCTAATCTCCACCTCCTTCCGGATGACTCTATCTTTCCAGCTGTTCACCAGTTCAGGGGATATTTTCTTGGCCATCGCTATCACCCTCAAACGAATGTCCTTCTCACAGTATCCATTTTTTGTCTTGATTGAACCGAAATACTTAAAATCATCCACACGCTCGACTAGGTAATTGACCTGCAACAGGAACAATGACCTCCATCCTCCAATGGCCATCAATTTGGTCTTCGCGGTATTCTGTGTTACAACAAAACAAAAATATTCATCTGGCATGATCAAATGTCCTCTGTTGGCAAAAATGCACTTCCTAAAATCTACTCAAAATAAACTTACCACGAGTTTTGGCCACAGCCATTAGCTTGATTCAAATTTTACTAGGACCTTTTTTGTCAGAGAAGGTGACGTTTTTTTTAGTTGAGAATTATTTGAAAAATAATTTTTTTTTAATATTGATGTATTTGGGAGCACTATATTTCATGTTTTATCCCATTTTTACCAAAACAGTGTACCCGATGGCAAGCGACCATTTAAAACAAGCAAATGTTCTTCTCTACATAATCGAGGTATATTTTTATTACATTTTGAGGATAGCGATGTATTTAATAGTTCTACTTGTTAATTTAAAAATAGAAACGATAAACCAATGTCCAATATCTACATTTTTGCCAATTACAAGATAAACGTGGTCCTTTTTATCTATGTAGGTAGATATATATTTATCTCTAAATTGGGCACTCTAATTTATCTACAGTATAAGTTTATTCAAACAACAGCAATTTGATGTACACCTACTCAAAATTGTTAATTAGTTTATAATTTGTCTAAGTGTACCTACTGGCGTGTTACTACGGTAAAAGAAAGTGTAATTGCAGAATGGGAAACTAATTAGATGGAAAATATTAGATGGGCGTGTATTTTCAAAACTAGCACTCTTTGTGATACTATGATTATATCGATACTGAGCTATTATAATTAAAAATTTGGGTTATTTTGAATATTGTACTTTGAATTTGGGAAATTGTATAATCCGCTTCGACAATTACGTCTTTATATATATTTGGAAACAATAATCAGAAGAAAGAAGAATTGGATTGGACATATAATACGTGGAGAAGGAATGGTCAAAGCAATTCTGGAAGGTCGATTTCTAGGGAAACATCGAAAAGGAAAACCAAGAAAGGGGATGTTAGAAGAATTCAAACCAAATACCTATAAAGAATTGAAGGAGCGGACAGCAAAGCGAGAAGGATGGTGAAAGTGGATACCATAGAATTGAGCAGAACATAATATATAAAATGGACCTACACGCCAAATTTGGATCTAATCTGACAAACTTTAATTTGTGGCCCTCTATGACTTCATCGGTCCTAGGTCGGCCCCATTATCATTTTTTTATAAAACATTCCAAGGTGTACCTAGGTATCAAATTTCAGCTCAATCCATCTAAGAACGCATATAAAAAATAAAGTTCTGTAAAACCACTATTGAATGATAGTTTGCTTTTATTTGAATAATAATATTTAACTTTGAAAACGAAACTTGCTGTCGCGGTTGAGTAATTAACAGCTCAAAATAATAATAATAATAAGTGGTGTTTTATATCTTTTTTTGAATGGGAATCATATTATTTACATGTAAGAACTTGATATAAAAAAATTGTACAATTAGTTTAACAGTATAGTACAGTGACATGTATATATAGTACGTTTTAACTTTATAGTAGTTTCTCAGTTATCTACAATGAAACGTTTTCCGTTGGGCAAATTTGGTTTTCATTAGTTGTTTTGTTGTTAACAATAGACTTCTGTTTAGTCTAAATAGTTCTTTGTTAGGTAGGCATTAAGAATGACAATAGGGACCACAAATAATACAATGGCATCTTTTATAGCTCTTCGTTATTACATTTTGTTCTTATAAAGTGATGGAGCCTACTTAAAGTTCACATCCATAGTTTATTTGGGATTCAATACAAATTTAATCAGTTCTTTTATCTAAAATAGAAAACATGATCGATGTATTCGTTTAGCAGTTTCTTGTAGGTATATGGTGGTTCATTTTATGTTATTGGAGACATAAATACCTAAAAGTTTGGTGTATTTTTATTTGTCTTGTATACAAATATCGTTCTGATGGTTTGGGTTTATAATTAACAGTCTATTTGTTTTAGATTTATATCGATATGCCCTTGTTGGAGGTACATTTAAATTTATAATTAATTTCATTTTCACATTTAATTTTGTTGTCATTTGCAGACGTACGTTAAATTGCAAGTATTAAATCATCAGCATATTTGTATAAAGTGGATTAAGGCATATAGTGACAGAATAACACCTTGAGAAAGGTACTTGACATATTGTTGTAGAAAGCAAATTGTTTAGGAGACTGAAATAAATCCATTAGGTATATTATTGGTTTTATATAAATCTTCAATAATTTTATCGTGTGTAACAGTATACATAAAAGGACTTTATGGCATTAAAGACAGTATTGTAATGTTTTTGCATAATTATGTTATAATTGTTTTTACTGCTTTTCTTTCTAAATCCAAAATGGTTTGACCCATAGTTCATAATAAAAGAGGAGTACAATCAGTCAAAAATAAGTTTTTTTAAATATTTTGACATTAAAAGATAAACCGTTTATGGAATAGTCACAAATTTTGTAATTTTCCATTTTCGTAGAACTTTCTTAAAACTAATAGAAATGTTGCTCAGTATTGTGCTCCGTGACGTAAAAGTGAAGCTGGAATATTATCCGATCCACTACTTTTATTTGATAGTTTGTTTAATAGCAATTCAACTTTTTCATAGGAGATATTAGATTCATAGTCATTAGAGACGATATTATTGAGATCTTCATTGTTTTTATGGAATAAAATAGTTGAAAGACTGATAAACTATCTTTATTATTATTGATAGATATTACCCGTATATTTATTTTATAAAATTAAATAACTTTCCAAATACTCTGCTTATTATTTATAGCTTTTTAGACCAAGCAATTTTAGACTTCCTTATTTTAAATTTAACTTTCGATTTTTGTAGTGATTATAAAATATAAAATTGAATTGTTGGAATGCATTCCATCGCTTTCGAAATAAAAGTTTGAGAATTGGTGTGATCCTTGATTTATTTTTGGTGGTTAATATGATCTGATTGCGCTCAATTAATGACAACAAATGTCACTAGAAATAGAATTTTAAATTCCATGTTTGAAAATTTATGCCAATAATTCAGATAAAAAGCATAATTCGATAAACAATAAAACAAATTTAGCATACCACTGGCATCTATGGATACCTAGTGCTAACTTTGTCTTATAAAGATCTTTGATAAACCAGACACCTGACTACCTTTACCTATGTATATAATGCCTATTAAAAAATCACATTGGAAACAAAACTCTATGGAATCATTGCTCTTTGTCTACACATTTTCTTCAGGAAGACACCATTTTGACTTTGTGATAGCTCAAACATTTAATTTCATTTTAGAGCGGATTCCTACCATTTTGTCTTTTCGGTCGCGAGCGGTGTCTACTGTGAGCAGCCAAATTGCAACAACTTAGTCGATTTTTCGAAAATGGTCTTATTATGGAATGTTTTCCAGCACATGTACTGTACCAAATGTAGAGAAGCTTCCGGAGAGGCTCTCAGATATATTTGGAACGCCCGTAGAAGGAGAACAGCACTATCAATACCTCCTTTCAACTGAGCATAATCTAAGCAGTTGGGGTATTTATTTTGAATTATTTCTTCTAAAATAAAGTTGAAAATTTGGTAGACTAAACCCTAAAATGAAATTAAACAGCACATCCATGGAAGGGGGTTTAAACTAGTCAAATAATACATATAATATTAAATTGATATCCACGCAGAACAGTCTAAATATGACTAAAGTGTATCTATAGTGTGTATTATTGATTTTAAATACTATGCATAGATTCCTAAAATTATTTTTTATTTATATTTCGGTTTGCTTTATCTGACTGGCATATAATCCCCCTTTGTGACCACACACTGTATTTTGAATGTTCCTGCAAAGTAGAATATGGATTTCACGAGAAAGCGTAACGAAAAATGGCGTAGCTCTTTTCATCACTTTATTTAAGTGTGGATTTGTATAAAGTCTGTGTTTGATAATACATATTCAATACATAATCCATGTAACTTTTAAATATTGTATTTTATATTTACAGTCTTGAATGATTTTTACTCTGTAACATAAATGTAATTTGGTAGTATAGCTAGGTCAGTTTAACCCTTAGTCATCAACGCAAAAAAATTATGTTAGTGACAATATGATCGATTCGACCCATTTATATTTTTAAGCTGTTATTTTATAATTTATCCATATTAAATGATTTGGTACTTCTTTAGTCCACCCCCCCCCACCATTTTCTAGTATATATATTTGTATAGATATTTATATATTTGTTTGTGAGAGTAGAGTTCGTCAATCGATCACTGAATTCAAAACTGTAAATTTTTTAAACCAATTA
>JAUYWI010068809.1:0-14652 GCA_034780595.1 Parotoplana pacifica
GGGGGTGGGGGGCTTATTAATTGGCGGGGCTGTAAAAATAGTACTCTCGGTGAAATTTTGATCAAAATGTATTAATTTTACTTCAAAAGTTTATGTAGGCTCATCTGTGACTTTTTCGATATTGTCCCCATGTGTGTGAAGGCATTTTGTTCATCGAGATACCTGTTTTCTCATATTTGTCTTTGAACCAGTCTTTTGGAATGGCTTTGAGCATAGGTATCCCCTATTCGATTGTCCAACTTGCCGTGATCAAAAGCGGCATCCTCTAAGGAATGACTAGGTAGGGTAACAAAGCGAAGTCACATAGAGAAAGATAAGGACTGTGGAGGGTGAGGAAATTGACCCCAATCGAATGATTCCTAATCACATAGGTTGTATGGGGTCTTGCATTGTCATGCAGGAGCAAGACACCAAGGACGTTTTCTAACACGACCATTGCGCATATGATTACAAACGTCTTTGAGAAGATCATAGTAATAATCATAATGATTGTCATATTCAGGGAGGAAATCAATATTAACAATGTCTTTGTTGTCCCAAAAGCTTGAAAGCATTATTTTACCTAATAATGGCTGACCTTCGCTTGGAGGGTATAGCGCCTTTTTGGACACTATTGTTTACTCTTCTTAGTCCTGATCGAATAAAGATAGCCAAGTTTCTTCCTTAGTGATCAATCGATTACAGAAATCCTCTTCTTTGCGTAGAAGCTTCTCAAGAGTTTCTTGTGCATACTGCTCTCTCCGTAGCTTCTGATCAATGTTGAGTAATCGAGGAACCCATCGTACACTAAGCTTACTGAAATTCAAGTGCTGAACACTACCACGTGACATTCCCCACTTCTCGGATAGTACACCGGAAATCATCAACGCATTGTTAGACAGCTTGAATGGTATTGCCAGTTATTGTGTCTGGTCTCTCAGAGCGTCATCTAAACTAGCGTCCACGTTTTTGCTTCTTTTGGCCCAATAAAAACTCAACTTCTGCATGAAGTATTTTTCCTCAATAGCCGATCTAGTCGTAGCTGGGGTACCTTCCAATGTTCAAAATGCATAAGTCGTTGGCCTTATTGCCTTGAAATATTATGCCATTTTGTAAGTGAAATAAGATTGTATAATTGATGAATCTAGAGATTTCAAAATTTGAATATCTAACCATAGAGAACGTTATAGTTTTTCAAAACTGTAATGTATGTAGGTACATATATATTCCCACCACATAGACATTCTAACAATGTGAATGAATAGCAATGAAAAATTTCAAACCAAAAATTATAGCTCGTTAATTTTTTGTACGCCCGTCGTACTTATAAATAAAAGTAGGATATTTGCTGTTAATATAATAGATGTATAAGATTAAATTCAATTTAATAGGTTTTAATAATGATGTTTTCCATTATTTTCGGAATAAATATTGAAATTGTGTACATCACCTTACTCATATGGTGTACATACATATTGGAATTTATTTTAATTACTCTATGGTTGTGTGTAATTTGTATAGTGACATAGATTACATTTATAAATATGTATTGATTTATAATTTCATAGATTCCAAGATTACCTAACATTTTTGCATTTTTTTACATTTTAAATTGATAATTTTCTAAAGTTATGGAGCCAACTCATTGGTCACACTCACAACTGAAAAAAAAACTTCGTCCAACTGCACCAACCCTCTATTCACCAGACACAAATCTTCTTGACCGTGTTTTTCCCCAATGGGAAATGGAGCGAACACACATTGATTTTCCAACAAATGACTCAGAGAACATCTGAAACCGGCTCTCCAAAGGGACACTACTGAAATCATGGACCGCCAGTTTAAACAGTTGAAACTGCCTTGTCAAGATGTCATTGACCACGAAGGTGCGATTACTTATAACTCTAAATTATTCATCTATACATATACTTGTGCTGTATGTATCAATAAATACTACAATTTTGGAAAACGACCATTTTTTCAATACATGTGTAAAAAAAGTGTCCAACTTTGTTGCCAATAAAAATGGATACTAGTAGGCACTCACAATTGTTTCCATGTGCATTTAAGACTATACCCAAAGTTGGATAAAATGATATTTTAACCCATATTGTACCCTATTAGAAATAATAATAATAAAAGCTGTTTTTAAAAATGGTATTTTCATGTCCCAATAATTTTAAAAAAATCAAAATGTAATTTAGCATAGCAAATATTGAAGTTTATTTTTTGGAGCTGATTGTGTTATTGGCCCCTAGCTCGGTCTCCTTAATAATTTTTCCAATGTACATATCTGTGTACCAAATTTCAACATACTAACTATCAAAATTCTAGGATGGGGTAATATCCCCACATAGGATTTTATACTTTCTGTGTATCGATTGGGTTACAAATTATTTGAAATTACAAATTTTGAAAAACATGTTTAAAAACATTTTGTTCCAGAAAATACTAATATTATATTAAAAAACTTCGCTCAATTGATCAAATTAATTTATCTAAAAGTCTATTCATAAATGATACGTTGGTACAATGTGTGTTAACTAAGGCTGCCTTCCCAGCATAATTTTGATATAGATACAAATGGACCAGGTATCTCAATGAGTTACAAAATTAATAATCTGTTTAAAAACTTTAGTAATGGCGGCTTCAAACGTCAGCCTTTCTGATTCTTCTATCCACACATTCTCTCTCCTAACCACCGGAGCCTCGCCTCTCCCAGTTTTCCTTTCAATTTTCCAATAGTCATTCTCTCACTTTTCATTTCTCCACTTTGTCAAATCTCGTCAGTCCTAAAGACCACCTTAGCATTTTCATCTGTGCCACCTGCATCTTTTCTTGCTGCCCTTTTTGTAGTAGTCACAGTCTCCATTCCACACAGCATTCTGGTCCCATTATTGTCTTATAAATGTTACCTTTTACCTTGTCTGGTACTTTTCTATCACATATAAGACCAGTTATCCTTTTTCATACACCCCATCCAGCTTGTATCCGTTTCTTAACATCTTTTTCAGATCCACCATATGTCTGAACTGTTAAACCCATGTATTTGAACTCCTCTACCTGATTGAGTTCTGTATTTTCACCTTTTCATCCTTTATCTATTGACTTAGAGCCTGCTCTCAATCTCAAATACTCCATTTTCTGCATTCATCCGTCCTCCATTGCTGCTCTCCACATTTCTAGTCTGTGTTCAAGTTCTCTCCCCAACTCCATCCAAAACCACATCCGCAAACAGCATATCTCAAGGAATTTCTCTCTGGACTTTACCCGTCAGACAGTCTATTACCAAGGCAGATCCTTGATTAAGTTTCACACTCAACTCAAAGTCTTCCGACTCACCGGCAGCACACGTCATCTTTGTTGTACATGTCTTAGATGAGTCTGATGTACTTCTTCTCTACTCCCTTCAGTTTCAATCAGTTCTTGTCTTGGTACCGGTCATATGCTATATCTAAGTCAATGAAGATTAAGTGCATGTCTTTCTGTCCTTCCCTGTATTTCTCCGTCATCTGCCGCAATGCAAAAATAGCATCTGTTGTACTCCGCTCAGGCATAAAACCAAACTGCTGATGCGTTACTGTCACTTTCTCTCTCAATCATTTATCCATTTCGCTTCCACAAGTTCAGGGTGTGTGATGTTAGTTTGATGCCACGGTAGTTTCCTCAGTCCTGTATGTCACCCTTGTTTTTGAAGATTAGGATCAAGGTACTTCGTCTCCAATCTTCTGGCATATCTTCTGTCTTCATGACCTTTCTAAACACTGCTGTTAGTCTCTTTATCCCTGTTTTACCAAGTGCTTTTCATGTCGCTACTGGTATGTTATCTGATCCAACTACCTCTACTTCGGTTTTGTTAACGTTTTCTATTCCACGCTCTCTTCTCGAGTTTTCCACATTCATGAGCTGATGGTAGTACTCCTTCCATCTGTCTCTGATTTTTGACCTGTCCATTTTTGCTTGGCATACATCTTGTGATTCCTTATTCCTCTGTTTTGCAAATCTAATAGCTTTCTTATGTCCATCTTTCTCTTCTAGACTGTTATTACAGGTATTCCTATGCCTCTACTTTTGCTTCGAACACTGCCATTTTGCTGCCTAGTTTGCTTTACTCGTCTCCTCACTCTAGTTCAAGTCTCTTTCCTCTCACTTTTTTCCTTTATGGCAATTTGTGCGTCGGTGCACCACTACAATATTTCTTCCTTTTTCCTTTCTTCTCTGATGTAACACCTAACACATCTTTTACTATCTCTTTTATAACATTGCTTAGAACCTCTCACGACTTTTCCTGTCCAAGTTTCTGTCCCACCTTTGGAGCAAAAAGGGAAATTAGTAGTTTTTGTGCGCGCCGAATGAGTAGGCAAAACAAATTATGCGAGATTTATGTAAAAGATGATGATGTGTTGAATACTAAATACAGATGACTCTATTGGTTATTATACATACATGTAAAAACAAGCTGGCGCATGACCAGCAACATCATATGATTATTAAAGAATGACGAAACTTATCTTGGCAGGATTGACTATTTTATATGGAAGATTCCACTCTGAACATTTTCTGATATTACCTCCTAAAGAATATTTCAGTAGCTCCTGATTTTTGTTATTGTTCTAAATATGACACCAGAAAAAACTTTAAAATGACGCCTTTGATATTTTATTAATTCGCCGACAATAACTCCTTTCTAAGAAAAAATATTGGTAATTGAAAACAAAATTTTTGATGTACTAAAAATGACGGGATATTAGGTTTAGATTATGACATCTGCCGTTTTATTTTTACTGTGTGCAAAAATAACGATGGTTTTTATAAAAATTTAGATTACATTTTTGGTGTACATGCTCATTAGGCAAATGAATTATTCTTGGAATGTGTTATGTGTGCGTAATTATTTCGAATTTAAAGAGAGGACGGGCACTTCCACAGCCAATGAAAATCGAACATTTTTATACATATTTAATTTTATGATATTTTGTTCGGAATTAATGTTTTAAATTATTGACTAATTTTGACCATTGAAAGTTTCATAATTTTATTCCATGCCGCTTGTTTATTGAAGGAAATACTTTTTAAATGATATTCATTTCAAGAAATATGTGATTGTTCACAACCTTTGTATGTCGTTTTTTAAAAGATTTTACTGCCTATTTGATAAAAGCTCTATTAGGTGTCTGCTGAGTTCTTTACTTATTAATATACGGTTTTTTAAGTGTTGACTACCGCAACTCTTCTTTTCTATATCTACTTAACGTAGTACTTACATTTATTCAGCAAACCACATGTTTCTTTATTAAACTATGTATATTGTTTTCTGCCAATGTTATATTACAAGATAGATTATAATGTTATGACTGACATGTATGTATGTAGGTACCCATTAGGTAAATCTATGAAGTATGTCTATTAAAAATGGACTATCATAAGATATTGTTTTCGCTAATAAATCGATTGGAACCCTAGACCTGTTGTTTCTCTTTGTAAGCTTTTGATCAAAAAAGTATAATCAAGTATAGGATCGATTGTAAATCTGCTCTTAATGTTGGATTAATTAGAATCGGATACAGTTTTGCCAATAAAGATTGGTAGCAGATTTGAAACTTATTCTAAAGCAGTTGACGTTAAATGAGTGAAAAAGATAAATTTTACTATACCGCCCGTGTATTTTTAAAAGATTTTATTTGATTTGCATATTATATCCTTGGAATATCCCTGGAATATAATGTCTCTCTGGCATTCTTTATCGGGTTATTTGGAATGGAAACAGACTTCTAGTAAGTAAAATGTTTTTATTTTGTTTTCGTTTCTATTTCGGCCTTTGTTTTAGAAATCCATTGCCAATAAGGATTCTTGAGTTATATAGTAACCTATTTGCATTCACAAGTTACTGAAATAGATTTCATTGAAAGACATCTTCGATTAGAAATTTCTAGTGTCAATATTGACAGTTATAGATCAGGCAGTTGAGAATTTTGAGCTGGTGAATAGTGATTTCATTATACATAAATACATATTGATTGGATGCATCATTTTTTAGAACCTTGATGTTACTATGGTTAACAACTTATTAATTTTTTAAAATAGTTTTAAAGCGTACAGGTGTATATCGGAAATTATGGTTTGTTCTGATATGTATCCAAGAGGAGCCAATGTTGCTTTACTTTACTGGACCGGAGCAAGCCGGTCTTAGTCACACTGATGGTGTTGTGAGACTTCGTGGTGCAACAATCCAATCTTTGTCCAATCAGAGAGAAGATCAGGCACCTTTTCACTTTTTGATTGTGTGAGTAAGACCTACATATATTATAACTTATTTAAATTTTATAGGTCGTTGAATTCAATTAAGACAGGTTTTTATCTCTGAAAGCGTGATTATAATACAGACTTAGTTCTAGATTTTCTAGAGAGAGGCTTATCTAATAAAGGGACGCCATCTCAAATTATGAATAATGATTAGGCCATATGGATTAGACTCTCTATATTTGTAATTTGAGATCACGTACCATTATCAGTACCTACACAATATTTTACAGACCAGAATGGACTATGTGACAACAATTAAAAAAAAACAGCTACGAATCAGAATCATTGCATATAGGTCCCCAAAAATTGCATCCTGCTTGTTGGTAAAAACTATATGATATACAAAACAGGCAAAAATACTAAAAAAATTTCCACACCCATCTCACAACAATCATAATAAGTTGGACTATTTTTTTAGAATCTGCCCGATTTTTAATACCCCCAGAATTCTAAGCTCCATGTAACTGTTTTTCTCAAGCTTGATTGTTGCATTTTAAAATACAGTGATGGAAGAGGTGCTTTTTCTGACATAGCATTGTCTGGGTAAAAGACTCTCTCGCCCCACAGTATCTGTAACATTTGCATCATTACGATTAAGTATGTCGGATTCTGCGAATTAATGCAATTGCGTTCTATCGTCTCTAAATGATAACATTTTAAATGAGGTTCTACCTCAAAAATGGTTAAAGAAATTTCCGACTTTACACGCAACAAAATTGCTAACCAAGAATATTATTCCTGTGGTTGTCGCCATTTGGTTATTTAGTTATTGTGTTATTCAGAATAATTTCTTGTTGGAATTTTTTTCTATTTCTAACAGAACACGTACTTCCAAACTTGTTCTGCGTGCTTATAACGAAGAAGCTAAACAGGCCTGGATCACGGCACTTCACAACGCGGTAAGTACACTATAGCTAGGTGGGTGCTTTCACTTTCTGTACTCATAAAATCAATAGCACTAAAATGCATGGGTTAGCAAACCTATTCAATCATGTGCATGATTGTTTTAGGAATTTTATGTGAATGATCAACTTATATGGGCTAGGTAGATAGTGGTTAATGCTACTATTTATGTAATAATATTATTAGCTGTTAAATAGTACAAATTATTAAAATAGATTTAAATGTATACTCTATTTATTTTGCATTTTCAACTGCAAATAGTTGTAGGTTTTTTTCAAATATTGATGTTAAAAATCGTAGTTTTTGTTTTTAGTCCGCTTGGCATTCTACTAAAAGTACAAATAATGGAAATTCACCTGAAGATGATCAAAGAGTAAGCTAGCTGGTTCTCAACACTAATTTCTCTATTTAAATTTATGTAATCCTTTAACTGTATTGAACAATGTCAAATACCTTCATGGTCAGTCACACCTAACACAATATCCTATTCAATAGCACCCTATTTCTCCAAACACAAGTTAAATCATTCTAATTTTGATATTAAAAAACACATTAAAATGTTTGGTTTAAATATCAAGCATTGTATCATATGTGTACCTTCTGGATAATAGTGGGAATGAACTATAGCGTCTTCTGTGATATGATTTAGAAAATGTCTCTAAAAGGCTCTTTTCGCCTGAAGTTTGCTTGAGAGCACAATTTTGTTAAAAGAATGTTCGTATCCGCTTATAAGACTCTCGATCAAGAACGTTTTTACTGTACATACTTTAGTGATATATTATTATTTATAATTACCATTAATGCCATTATTCAAATTTGCATAAAAAGCTTCTGTATAAGGCAATGCTGTATTCTGTGGTCTGGATGTAGCCACAGCTGACAGAAAATAAATAAGTTTCATTGATCTAAGCCAATGGCAATTGGCTGTTAGCTCAAAAGCTCATCCTTACCGAATGAGAATCGTTGAAAATGGGCCAGTTTTGAACCCTTACCATTAATAGTTTCCTGACTTGAAAATCGTGCACTTTGTTTAGATTCTGATGATAATTAAGTGTGAAAATTTTTGTCAAAACAAGTCAAGTAGATTAGATGATACACTAACTTCTTTTTCTTCCTCATCATCAGTCTAAACATTTGATAAATCTGATGCATACATTGGCTAATTTTGTGGCGAAGAGTAAAAATCTGTTGTCAAATGTTAATGCTGTGTACGGTTGCTAGGGGCGACAGTAATAGACAGCAATGATGAATTTTTTACAAATTGATCCCATAAAATAATGTTTTATGGGTATTTGATTTCATGATTTCCCTATAGAAACTTCATGGAGGGTGTACACCCCCCTAGAATATGAATATGATACTTCCCATGCATAGATTGTGCTGAATTTGTACATTAGAATACTTTAGGGTAGATTTATTTTTAGAAAATAGTCACTAATGGGGCCGATGATGTCATCAGGTCCAAAACTAAATTTTGGAAAAATATTGATTTGTTGGGAAAAGTCGATATTTTAATCTAAAATAACTAATATGGCTCTAAAATGCAAATTTAAGATTTAGAATTAGGAAAGTATTAAAAAACTGAAAGTCTCACATATCAAAGTAGGTCAGAAAAAATTGAGATTTTCACATGTGTATTTTCTCACAACTAAATGGCTCTAAATGATTTAAGATGATTTATTATGAGTTTCTAGATCACTTTTTGTGACTTTAGATTGAATTCAAGCACTATAATTGAATTTCAGAAAAATCGATTTTTTAATGCATCAACTGGGTCTGAAATCAAACGAAACAGCCTATTTTGCTCAAACCTGAGATTCATAATCTGGAAGACATCCAAAACAAAGCATAAAATTAGGAGATTTCTCACATTTAAGGTTTCTGTGATACGAGGACCACAATTACAGGGCCAGTCCACAAATGAAATTTTTAATAAAATGTATTTTATGGCAAGAAAATGACACAAACTGGTTTGTAATAGCTTAAATTATGTTTCTAGATCATGTTTAGTCTACTTTGTTTGAATTTAACCACTAAAATAGAATTTTTGAAAATTCATTTTCAATGTATCGGCTGGGTTTTGGTCCAAAATTCAGTGGACCTCCATTTCATATTTTGGATAACGCTATGATTTTTTTTTGTACTTGCCACATTGATAGTCTATTTCAAAAGACGTATGTGTCAAATTTGAAGACATTTAAATAAACAGTTCATATTTTATTATATTTCCATTTTTTCCTTATCTTTTTCAAAGGATTATTTTAAATGGTCAATTTTTGACAACAATTTTAATAGCGTGTCCCTGGGTTGATGTATTTTTAAATTCTAAATTTGGGAAAGACAATTTGTGACACAAAACCAAAACTTCAGCTCAATCGTACATTCCGCCTTTTAGCTATAGATAGCAATATGTGCTACGTGGGGTGTACACCTACCCCCCCTTTATCAGCTAAGGGTTAATCAATTTACCTGATTTTCATAATTATTTTACAATTTTGACTTTGTTAGCTCTAATATTTTAAAATATGTTTATCTAAAAACAAAATAGCATTCATACTATTACTTGGTGGGAGCTAACACACAAACATAATTTCACATATTTTAGGGTTTGAACAAACACATTTTTTGTTCTTTTTGGTCTTTATCAATATATCTCAATGCAATCTACAAGATAGCATTTAGAGATTCTTCATTGTTTATATTTATTATTTATGAATTATTCAAGTTATAAGGTAAGGTATTTCGTGCCCTCATTGAAGTATGTGATAGAAATTTGTTTTACTTGTGCATGCTTTAACATTGCAGCTCTCTATTTCTTTGTATGACTCATACAGAATATCGATTTTTTAATCAAATTATCTCTCAAGATGTTGTTAATGAAAAGTTGTGTAACTATAGTTACTAAATATTGTATGAAGTTGTTTAATTAAAAAAGAACGGATAATGATTTCTAAAAAATGACTGTATCGATTAATTTGTGGCAGAGCTGTAGTACTAAAAGTAGTAAATGGTTTTAAACTTCTTTTCTTGATCAGAGACAGTTGGCGCGGTCAGAGAGCTTGAATATTGCCACACAATCAAGACCAATAACTGTTTCCCGACAGTCAACACCGGCTGCTGTAATAACAACTAGAGAGAGGCGTCGACAGTATACATTATCTCATCATTCGCCTTTGCTTTGGGACAATATGTCCTATGCTCACAATCACAGCAATGGTATGAAAAATGCGCAATTCCGTGCCAGAAACCATTCAGTTGAACTAGATCTAAAATGTGCGTTGTATGTGACTGTTACACAACATACCTATACTACACATTATACTTAAATACAAAATTAATTTATCGAAATATTTCGGTACGATGTATATCTTTCTCAATTGTTTATTTTGAAAAGAAATTTAAAATACAAAAAAGATCATTGAAACCTATTGTCATACAGAAATCAACAAAATTGGTCTGAGGTACAAAAAATCATCACATATACTCGTATTTATGAGAACGTTACCAGAATATTGTGAAATAAATCTGCAAATTTCAAGTAACTAATAGATTTTTAAAAGGTGATATATTTTAAAGTGGAGGGATTGTCATGAAATGTCATATTTTTATAACAACCTGTTTTAGCTTTTTTTAAAATTAGCCCATTTAACTTTACAAAGTCATCTTTGCATTTTATTTTTTATGTTGTACCATAGCTATAACTATTATCTTTAGTTCTAACTCGACATCGCCTGACTACTACGACCACAGTTACCACTCTAACCACTGATGATCAGAAAGTGTCCATTATAGCTGGCGGTGGCACAGTTGATTCAGAGTTTGATGACGTTTTTACCAACAGCCCTCCATCAGGCGCTGTAGGAGAAAAGATTGCTGAGAATGAAGTCAAGTTCGCAGATAAATCCGAGAGGATGACCATAATCGGTAAACAACAGGACCGCACTGATAGTAGGGACAGAAAAACGGAACGCACTTTTGCTACACCAAAACGAGAAAGTGCTGACTCGGGAAGACAGTTCATTTCAAACGGGATGGATAACACCGATAAAAGAACAGCTTTGTACGTTTGTAAAATGTTTATTTAACTTCTATTGGTCACCTGAAAAAATAACCTCTTGGTCACCGAGGGGGGTAATTTACCTCCACTAAAAATCATACACTGATTGTGCTGACATTTTGTATCTTGTAAAGATTTATCGAGAATTTTATTTAAAATTGAATTTGATCATTTGTTATTATTGATTTTGTTTTGTCTCTTTCAGTTCTATGTCAGATGATTTGATCTCTGATAAAAAATCAGAAACAGAAAAATATTTAATAGAACATCTTGAGAATGCCATTAGGTAGGTATTTGGTTATCTAGTCAAATCATATCGTATGACTGTAAATTTAACAGTTAGTAAATAGTGTTAAAATATTTTTAAGTAACATACTGAGAACTAAGTCGAAAATAGTTTGAATTTGACAATCTATCGTTGGTCCGCAGGATAATGACTAAGTGTCAAATGGTAGGTAGCAGTTCTATATAGAACATATAGCAACCTTCAATCTAGAACACCGTAAGGGAGCCAGATTTATGGAACATCCCAGGATGGTCAAGAGTTCAATTCATGCAAGCATGCAAGCTGATTTCTAAATCACAGACAGTCCTGACTGTCCACACTGCAACAATGGAACACTTGAACCAGATTTCTCCTGCTGGTGGAGACTATTCATTAACCACAGGTAGGTTCCGGGAACGTAAAAGAAGCTAAATGGGTGTCATTGTGGTGACCAATTGATGTAGGTTTCACAGTCTGTTGCTTGTGAAAATGCACACAGTCACTTCAATGGGTCACAGCTCTACCAACTTGCAAAAATGGACAGTAGTTGGTCATTGGATCTAGAAAAAGAAGAATAGTTGCGCATACAATAAACCGCATCATTCATATTCCCAATATGTATTATCTCTACAGCAATTTGAGACTATTGATGATATCGACTTCAATATCTGAAAGTTTGCCAAATTTCCGCAAACTAAAAGAGTATTGAAAAAACAATATTTACGAGTTTGTAAGTGTTTTTATAATTTTACGTATTCAGTCAAACCCGAGCTCAGTTGAAAAGATCAACGGACAGACAGTCGGTTTTGATAAAAGATGTTGAAAAAGTAATTCCAATTCTGGAAGCAAAAAAGACGAGAGTCCGTCATCTTGAAAACAAGGAAGAAAACATGATCTTGACCGATTTGTCAACTCCGTAAGTTCAAGAAATATTTTTGTTCCAAAATTAATACTCATTAAATTACTTTAATTATGGTTTTAACACAATATGTTGATTCTAATCATCTGTATGCTGTTCGTAATGGGTGGATACTTTTAATAAATAGCATCAGAGCAGTCTCTAGATAATAAACTCATCTCTTTTTTGTTTTCTCTAGTCCCATTGCCAAAGTGTTCCCTTGTTTAGATTTTAAAAGGGCTGTGTAAGTCTTATAACTGGTACTGTGTAGTCTGGAATCATCCATTTTAAATTAGCACTGATTTTATTAAATTAATTTACATATAAAAATAATACAATGCATGCGAGTACTTATTCAAGATCTATTATATCAAAATCAGAGCTAATTCCATATTTTGAAATTGATCATTTATGGAAAGCTTTTGAGCGCATTTCCGAGGTTCCAGTGATATACGAAAATAAATATTCAATTTTTTCTAATAAAAAAGGAAATATTCTTAATGTATTTATTGTTTACATTATCATAGAATATCGCTGGTTTCAACTCGGGCTTAAATTTGCTTTATAATTGTCCTAAGTTTGATTATTTGTCGTTTTATAAATTATCTCATCCTGCTTTTGTTTCGGTGCTATGTTCATAATATTATACAGCAAGACTTCAACAATGCAACGAGATCATGAAGTTTTGTTGGTGGGTCATATAATTTTACCAGCCACAGAAGTATTGTATGTGTGCCTACCCATATCTAACAATATGTAAGAAAAGAAAATAGTTTATACTATGTACATATGCAATTATTTGAACAGCAAAATAGCTTCTGAGATATGCAAAAACAAAAATTGTTTATTCCATTAATTACTTTATACTCGCACATCTTTAAATATCGAATATTATTATTTTGTTATTTAAAAAAAAGAAAATTCTGCGACACAACTGGGAAGTGTAGTAAATTTCTATTAGCAGCTTTATGAGGCCAGCCAGCAATTCAATCTGTACATATTTTGTAAAATAAATAGAGTTACTTTTATTACTATGTTGCAGTTCAACAGAAAATTTATCCAAAGCTTGTCAGATGTTCCGAGAAACGGAATACAAATATCTTACCGTTAAGCAAATCAATCAATACCTCGAGTCAGAAGTGCAAACTTTACGGCAATTACGGAAGTCATCGTCATCGGAATTAGAGGATCTCTATGAGTAAGTTGACCAGTTCTAATGAAATCAACTGAATTCACCAGCTTGAGCCGCTACCAGACCAGTTTCGACCGCTTTGAGACCCCAAGAGGTAGAAAGCGCGGTCTGTCTCGTATTAGCTAATTCTAGTGAATAAAAATTAAATGGAAATCAAAATTATTATCTGGTGAACAACTATTTTTGGTTTTTAGTAACAAATCCATGACTCAGCTGCATATATTGCGCTCCAAACTAGAATACATTTCTCTTCTTCAATCAACTTTTGATGACAATAATGATTCTCTGAAGGTTCAGCATGTAAGAATATGTTTTGGTTCCGAAAACCGGAAAATATAAAGAAGTCAGATTAATACCTAATGAAATATGTTTTTATTTTCCAGGTAAAAGCAAAGATTAGCGAACTTTTAACTGAAGCGTCTGTGGTGGATCCCACGTTACCAACGTTACATACGTAAGCCTGGAAATCCAGAATTTATAATTCTAACCTTGAAAAGTGGGGGAAATAAGAGAATTTAAAATGGGTGGCTGGAAATGGGGAATTTGTAGAAAAAATTGTTTAAAAAAATTGCAACACTATGAATTCGACAAAATTTGCGACAAACATAAGTAAATTAAAGTTCTGTCATTTTGTGTTTGATCATCTCTAATAAGTTCAGTTTATATCAGAGATATCTAATCATTAAAACATACGTCTAATGAATTTGTCATAAATATGTTTTTTGTTTCTTAATTAATTGTAAACCTAGGCTATGCAAAGGAGATTATTTTTTAGTGTTGCCCAGTCACGCTCGCATGTGGACACCTATGGTTTCCGGCACGCTCTTCACGAAAAGGATCTGTTTCCATATGCTTGTAGTCAGCTTAGGCGTCACCTGGCTAATCGGCTAACCGAATTTGATCCAAATCAAGTGCAGTGGCGGTTATGGTTGAACTCATCAGTTAGTCGCCATTTGGTAGGGTGCATTATAGGTGTAGTTATACAGGGCTGCTCAAAATTAACCGATACAAGAATTTTTTAAGAAAATAATTTTAGAAATTATGTCTATCTTTTA
>JAUYWI010068820.1:0-14651 GCA_034780595.1 Parotoplana pacifica
ATGAGTGGAAGGCAGCAATCCAGGCCTCCCGAGTTGATGTGGGATAGACACACTCTCGCATTGATTGATTGATTGATATGTTTGAGTGCTTTATATATGTGTATTTATATGTATGCACGATTTTTATAAAAAAATATGAATGACTGAATGACGTTCTCATATTACATACACTTTTGTTTCATTATTTTGCTCTTATTATTATATTCGTTGCTTTCATTATTTACTTTAGTGTATAAACTTATCCATCAAAATCCGGAACATATAATTTAGGCAGCTTATAAAAAAGACAACTGCAGATTTTTTTAAAGCCCGCGAGATATTCTCTTTGGACACATTCTATCACAATGTTAGTGGTCAAATTTGACTAGGTAATAAGGATTGTTTCTACGATAATTTTTATGAGCATAAAAATCAATATAATTCGATACTTGAAGCTACTCACTAACTTTGATGTAATTTTTATACTTATGACGTCATTGTCTTTAATTTGACTATCTTATTGAATTTTCGTGAGAAAAAACTTTTTCAGTCGATGAATTCTTCCAAATTTTAGTACATTGGAGCTAGTGAAAGCCTGACTTCAAAATAGTTGACCAAACTTCCCCTCCGCGTCACCATACACACATCCGCGCCTATGTAAAAAAGAATTTGGTAATCATCGAGGCTAAAATCAAGGCCTTACTAAAATATGTACATATGAGACTGTCAAGTCATGACTAAGAAAAACTATATAGTTTCTTTGGTCATGACTCATAAGCAGTATTGGATATTTATAGTGCCTTTTATTTTAAATTACATTAAAATAAATTTAACATACAGATAAGAATAAATTAAAATTTTACATTGTTCCATCACCTAGTAAGTCGTCACCTATATCTTCTCACGCAGTTTGAGAAGTAGAGATATATCTGGCGCCACCGATAACTGTTCAGAGTTTAAATGCTGTTTTGGTTCCATTGATAGTGTTCATTTCAGAATAAATAAGATAATACTTTAAATTTCAGATTTGCACCATTAAGAATGGATGAAAAAAGCGGTAAAAATTAATTATAGTAAAACCATTGTCAGCATGGTTGACGAGTACCTACTTTGAAGAAGCAGTAACAAATAATGTATCCTCTGGTATAATTACACGTTACCGCTTCCGTGGTCCCAGTAGGGGGTGTTCAACGCGGTCACCTAATGTGTGCAATACAATGTCTGCTTTTGGCGTTGCAAGATAGGCACCTGCACTGGTTGTGAGGTAGTGATAAGTTTTATTGAAGTAACTTATATAACCTGTACATTGATTTTTTCTTCATGGACTTCAAAACACTAAAACTGTTCATAGTGTATAATTTAAAACAACAATGTAGGAAACAACAATTGTTTTTTTTACTAAAAGAGATAAACATCACATCAATAGAAAAAAATGGCATGAAGACGTTGATGTTGATACTGAATGGACACGTTAGTATCTAGTGAAATAACC
Organism: Parotoplana pacifica; assembly: GCA_034780595.1. Taxonomy (NCBI): domain Eukaryota; kingdom Metazoa; phylum Platyhelminthes; order Proseriata; family Otoplanidae; genus Parotoplana; species Parotoplana pacifica. Next base: position 1,472 of record JAUYWI010068820.1, read on the forward strand.
TGCGAAGAGAAGAATCTAGAATCAACTTTTATTTCTTACAGCATCTGGATTGATGAAACTGGAAACTCTTTGCGTGATATACCTACTAAAAGCCCACTGAAAAATGACTCTGTTTTCGACAGAACACTATGGTATCTAATCAAGCATGACATAACATAACTCGAACTGATTATTTTGACATCTTTGAGTACACTTAGAAAATTGTAATTTGTTTTATTGAAAAAAAATGAACGAATGGGTAAAAAGCAAAATAATGACTCTAATCAATCTTATTTATATAATTATGTAATTTAAAAGTTTGAAGTAAAAACGGGTTAATCTTTTGATAAAAATAATACCTATAGTTTTTTTTATTGTTATATATGTGTTTGTAAAGAACTCGGCGCCATAAAACAATGAGTAGTAATGCAAGAAAGCGACGATTGGTTTCGCTTTGTAAGTGACACCTTTGTCCCAATTGGTCTACAAGTATTAATCTTCACGTTCAGATTTCTTCTTTTCAAACGGATGTGATGAGAAAATTTGTCAAGGGAAGTTGATTACAACATTCTTTATTCTTGTGATTCTCTGATTAACACATTAAGACATTTCAGATAAATTTTGAAAAAAAATGTCTGCGAATAAAAATCAGAGCGGATGAGCCATTTGTATTTTGACAAAGAACAGTCACTTCACCATAAAATAGAACAATTTAACATGCGTTTCAGTCAGTTGTTGAAATTAATCTAAAACTTATTTCTGAACAAAAAAATGTCTGACAATTCCGATTGCCCTCCATATTTCCCACCGCACTCTGTTTTCTCACCATATCATGCCTGGTCAGGTAACTATGGAGCTATCGGAAATGGAAATTTTAGTGATGACAATTCGCCTATCTTGGTATTTCCACAATTACCTTCGTTTCCACCTGGTATTTCTCCGCATATGTTTCGCCACAACAAACCACCGATATTTTCCCTACCTCAACCTTCCTTGGATGTATCTACAAACAGTTCTGCAGAAGGTCACAACAAATGCCCACAATCAAAAGCAGTCAGTGTAATTGGTGAAGTACAGGACACCCAAGATGTCGTGAAAAAGCAAACAAGTGAAGACGAAATTTCCGCAGAACCCAAAGTTGATTTGGTTGATCGTCATCTATGGGAAGAATTCCATCAATTGGGTACTGAAATGGTTATTACAAAAAGCGGAAGGTAAATACTAAACGATAAATTTATCATTCATCTTTGGTACATTATATCAAACCTCTTTTTCTGATAAACTAATATCTTTATTAAAATTATTTCAATTATAACTATCAGCCTACTTTAATACAAATTTATGATTTAAATATTACGTTATTGATGAGATAGCTGTATATTGTATCTTGTATTTCAATTCTATCAGTTAACCATTAGCGAACTTGTTTTGGACATAAATTTAATCTCATAAATGTTAAAAATCGATTTACAAATTCTTATATTTGTGAAAATTCATTTGTGCTGTGTTGATTAGGTAAACATAAAAGCAATCGAATGTTCATTTTTTGGTCATTTTTAAATGAATGAACTAAGGCCGGCCAACTTACAATATAAACTAGCTAATGAGATCGTCCAAACGGGAAAGAAAACAGACTGTCATATATGTATATAAGGAAATGTATATTTCTATCCATAATAGGAATACGGAAGTCTATAAAATATCAATTTACCTGATAATTAATAATAATTATCAGGTAAATTGATATTTTATAGATTTCTATTTAAATCTGATAAAAAGAATATTTGAATATCTCTAAAATTACTTGTACTCAAGGAATTTCATTAGAGTGGGTCTTTAATTGGTAATATTTGTCACAAAGTGAAAAAGACTGATATGACCCCTCACTGCATCCCAGCAGGTCAGTCATATGATAAAGTATCTATTTCAAAAGGCTACCTTAGCTGGTAGAAGACGCCTCTATGATTGTGAAACATAAATTTATTTTTTGGCTACAGCCGTTTATCTAAAAATCCCATCTTGAGCAGCGTAGGTATCATTTAAAATGAATCTGAATTATTATTCCAGTCAGTCCACGAAAATGAGGAAAATTATCTTTATTATCAAATTACGTCGCGTGCATTTATCTTTCCATTGAATATCTGTTGTGGAAGTTCTTCATCGCCAAAATGATGCTGAAATATTTTATTGTAATGTCACAATTTAATTTCTTTTAAAATTTTAAAGATAGCAATGCATGATCATAGTTGTGAATACATAGACATGCTAACCTCTATAATTCACTTATTCAACAAATTCTATGTTTGATTTTTAGCAAGATAATATTCAGATTACGTCTTCATTAAATCATGTCCAAAATCATAAAACAACACATCATGTGCGCACATATATATTACAGAAAGGGCTATTTCGTTTTATTGAATGCTTTAAAATTGGCTTATACCTTCTTGTATTTATGCAAAATAATTCAATATTTTCTATATCAAAATGCTGGTTATTATACCTACAAAATGTACAAATATTAACGCCTTTAAGCATTTTTTACCAGAAAAGCTGTAACTCATTACAGAATCAAAAACATACCTACTTTTTTTGTAATAATTTAAACAAGATAGAAAAACGCCACTTTTGACTACTTGAAGTCGGCCGTTTATACAGCATGTGTTCATGACCTCCTACATATAGGAGAAAATTATGAAAAAGCAAAACGAATCAAATCACTCAAGATAAGGATTCTTTAAATTTAATGCTGAAACTAAAAGGAATAGGAGATACAAACAATTGTATTATGATCTCATCCATATGTGATTGTGTAATTCATTTTTATTAAGTTTAGGCAATCACAAATATTTTCGATGGCTCAAAAAGCTACTTCAGATAATCAAATGGGTTTTCTATCATCCTCTAGTATGAGATTTAAAAAAGAACTTTACATTGATATCCTTCTAGATACAACATGCATCCTTCGAAATTGTTTAAGACACTGATATTATGATGTCCATAATAATGCTTATAGGTACTACTAAATTATTCTATCTGAATGAATGGCATAAGATAAGCTCCAATCAATAGTGCTACTAAATATCAATGAAGCTAACTGATAGAAAAATTAACAATAATAATAATAATAAATAAAAACACTAATTGATAGGATTTTTTATTGGATATCTTTTAAAAAAAGGTGAGGTTCACCTGTAGAAAGGTATTGCCTTTTTGTAACAATTATGAAATATTCACTTTTATTTAGTATTTTGGAAACATTCATTGACAGAAAATTTATTTATTTATTTGAAAAAATTAATAGAGACCGAGATCGAGGCCGATGACGTCATCAGATCCAAAAATTAAAGTATGTCCAATTTGGTGTGTAGGTACACTATGCAATAAGTAGCACAAATCCATAATTATTTGGGGCAAAAATTCGATAATCAATATTTTGGGGGGCAAAAAAATCGATTTTTGGGGAACTAAAATCAATAATCAATAGATAAAATAATTATGGATTTGTGCTACATACACATCGCATAGTGAATTACACACCAAATTTGAAGTCAATTGGATATACTTTAATTTTTTGGACCTGATGACGTAATCGGTCACTACTCGTCCCCATATTGTTTTTTTAAAACAATATTTTTGCCATAAATATTTTCAAAGTACCTGTGTATCAAATAAAAGTGAATATTTCTTTCCGTTATACCCTATACCTACATACTTTATATTTTTTCATCAGAGAAAACTAATTTTAGTCTATAATAAATCAAACTTGTTATTATGTTAAGTGACAACACAGGGTTTCTATTCAAAACCCACTCCTTTAAAATTTAATAATTAGAGGGTTTTATTTTCATTTAACAATTTTTATAGTCATAAAGTGAGCATTTTTCTGTCATGCAAGCTCTGATAACAAATGCACTGTTTGCTATTTATGGGCGTTTCACTATAAAATAGTCACTGATTTGAAATTAGTAGAGCGACCATCTTGTTGATTTATCTCAGGATAGTAATTATGTATTAGGTTGCACCGTTTTTAAAGTCAACCTTTTTTTAGGTTGTAAAAGACACTTTTACCAAAGATTTTTGATAAGTTCAAGAACTAGCGATATAAATTTTATAAACATTATTTTCATTTTTTAAATATTATATTTAAAATGTAAATCCATTTAGCTATCTGAAACCTCTCAATAAGGATGATATTTAAAAATTTGATAAAAAAATAATTACAATAAAAAAATTCAATATGCTTACAATAAAATTTCTTAATTATTTCATCAATTTTACTTTGTGTTTTAAGATATGTTCAAAAAAAATAATCTGTGCACTTTATTTAATATTACCAGGCGCCCCCCACACTTAAAATTACAAATTGACGCCTATTCAAAGAATTGCGCCTACATTTTTGTAGCTAATGGAAATTTTGGGCTATACTTAAGAAGTGTGGAGCCCACATTTAGCTCGTGCCAACTTTAAAAGTGCTTTAAGTCCTGTAAGAAGAACACACAAATTGAATATAGTGATTATATCAACAGCACCTATGTAACCATAGAACCAACCATTTATAATTTTCACCCAAGTGTGTATTATACATCTGATATAGTACTTTTTAAAAAGCGTACATAGTTAAAGTTTAGACATAGTATTTTATAAGACCTATTTTCATGTAACTAAAGTTTACTTTTTAAATAAAAAAAAACGGAAAATTTGGGCGCGTACTTGATCACACACGCCCCTTCTAAATGAGAAAGCTGGAGCCACCCTGATTATTATATATTTTTTAAATATTATGCGACTTTTTTGTGAAGATACATATGTATTATGCAGTAAACTGTTTCTTTTTATCTATTTTTCTCTTTTTTTTATTAATAGACGTATGTTCCCTGCTTATAAAGTAAAAGTATCCGGACTCGACAAAAAAGAGAAATATGTGATGCTGATGGATATTGTTGCTTTAGAAGACTGTCGATACAAATTCCACAATAATCAATGGATGGTGGCCGGAAAGGCCGATCCAGAAATGCCAAAACGAATGTACATTCATCCTGACTCACCGGCGACTGGGGAACATTGGATGCAAAAGATTATCTCATTTCACAAATTAAAACTTACAAATAATATCTCCGATAAACATGGATTTGTAAGTAGAAACTGTGTTTTTAATATTATTGTTTTTGATATAATAAATAAAGGTAAATTTGACGATACATTCTGTAGGAATAAGACAATTGTTTGAAAAAGATGATATTGACCAATATGGCCCAGAAATGAGATTTAAATGTTTGCCAATTTATTTTAGAGTTTTATTTTGTATGATTGTAAAAACCAGTTACTTATGCTAATTAATATATTATATTGATTATACATCAATAATATATTACAGTTTCTTTCACTTAGTTGTAAATTTATTATTTACTAATTTTATATCTGAATATCTGTCACAATGTTTTGCTATTTAAAAATATTGTTAGTCCGTCAAATTATATATAAATTATATTTTGGCACGCTAGAAATCTTGCATCTGTAACTAATCATAAGACAAAACACGTAAATATGCAGCATATTCAAATCAAAGAAAAGGTGTGTAGAAGATAAATGTATCTATTACCTTTTATTGTGCATGTTAGCCTTTTATGCTGAGAATAATTATAGCTTTTCGAATTTTACACCTATACGAAACATATATCATACTAAACCTGAATTATCTACAAAGAATAATAATAGGCTTTTTAAAATGTAGTGAACAAGCTAATCATATTCATTTTAACTAAACTACGTAACATGATAATCTGACTAGCTACTTATTAGTAATATGTATTAGTATATGTATTTTGCACGGCCTTCAGCAAACATTGCATGTAAAATGTACATTTTTGTATTCTAAAATATTGCTCTGTGTTTTTCCACAGTACAATAGTATACAGAAGTGTATAATCAAGGTGTTATTCTTGGCTCTAATTTGAATGCATGTGGTTGATTGTGAGCATATTCACAAAATAATTACAAGTGTATACAAAACATGAAATCACAAGCAACACCGGTAGTAATTAGAAAGAAAACAGTCGAAAGCGTGACAAAGTGTGAGAAGATACATCCACCTAAATAAGCGTCTTTTATTTAATCTGGAAATGAATTTCATAACATAAATTTTCAGTATTGCATATTAGATATCTATAAAATTTTCCTTTTATATATTCTGGTTAGACTATGCCAATAGGCCGTTAGTTCTACGAAAAAAGAAACCTTACAAAATCATTTTAGAACTGTTAAAAATTGGCCATTTAATTTCTTTTTTTCTTCTGAACTTTAGCGGGTTGCTCAACAACATCTGATCCTAACTTATTCGGATCTTCTTTTCGAAATAAACACAAAATGTGAAATTTGTGTTAATTTATCAAACCGAGAAGGTATTTAATTATAGAACATTGAAGTATAACATATTTTATTATTTTTTTAACAGACCATATTAAATTCAATGCATGAATATCAACCAAGATTCCATTTTGTACAAACTCATGATCTGATGCAACTCCCGTATTCAACTTTTCATTCTTTTGTATTCAAAGAAACGTCATTTATGGCCGTCACTGCTTATCAAAATGAAAAAGTAGGTGAAAAGTTAAGGTTTAAAGATATATTCAAGCTACCAGTATTTATAAAAATAGTTTATGGTAGTATCATGGACCGTTTCAAACGGTATCTTGCTGGGGTTATTTTAAATGCTTAAAAACCGAATCTAAATAATAAACAGTGGTATATTGATAAGGGGGTGAGTTGGGTGTTCGAGTACCCCCTTCAAACTAAGAAACTGAGGTGCGGCCCTTTAATGTCCACCTCTAAAATCTACAACAAAAGTGAAAACAATAAATTATAAACATATCAATAGTTCTTTTTTATTGCTAAGGAAACTGAATTATAAAAGATTTATTCACATAATTATTTTAAAACAAATCCTTTCTTGAATATGATTGTTATATATTCTTCAATTTTATACCAAAAACGACCCTTAGAATGATCTGTTTACTTTAAATTACACTAAAATCAAATTTGTAATTCTAGGCTAACGTTCTATAACACAGCAGTAACATTTTAAGTCCATATCTTGGAAGACAAAAATTTCATGAACCAATTAAGTTGAACTATCTTATCTACAAATTTTAATATTTTTTTATACTAATAATCTTACAAATTAAATTATTTTATGGTATTTTAAACAAAATTCATAATGGTACTGCTATTCCCATTGAGTAACATTTCATAGCTATGCATTATTAGCAGAAATATAAATTAATTACTAACCATAAATATTTGTTGTTCAACTGAAAAGTATATATTTGAAATGCAGTTACAATATTTCATTATATCTATTAATATTGCGAAAAGCATTTTTTCTAAATATAAGATATTATCCTCAATATCGCTTACTATATTTTAAGGGAAAAATTTGTCATCTCCGTCCAACAAAAGTGATGACATTTGCTTATTTCAGCTTTAGAAATTCTCTTGTAATAAAGAAACAACATTAATTTCTGTAGGAAATGGTATTAAAAAATTCTATGGCGTTTATTTCCATAATGTTTTGCCTCACACCTATTCTAGATGAGGCCCTGTTCATTTACATTTTACGGATTTTGTCTAGATTTGTTTAGATTCTATAAAGAGCAGGTAGATTTCTTATGGATTGATTGTTGTTTAATATACATCAAAATGTTTCTTTTTGAAAAAAGAAATACATAAGAGCAAGGCAACATAACTGATGAGGTCATCAAATCCAATAATCGAAATTTGAAACTTTGTTTCATTTAGCTGCAAATTTAGCTAATACGTTTACCATAATTGAATATGAAGCAAAAGACGTCCTTTAATAAATAAATATATGTATATATATATGATGGATCTAAACTATATATTAAGAAATATTATACTCCAGTGATATGTGACCATTATATAATTTATTTATTATCGACATTTTCTTATAGATTACTCAGTTGAAAATTGATCACAATCCGTTTGCTAAAGGATTTCGCGACACAGGTGCTGGGCGACAAAAGAGGTACGTAGCAATATTATTTTAAACCTTATTGTAATTAACGACATCCATGGGTACGTTGAGGCGTAAAATAGATAACGTTTAGTTCAAAATTTAAGAAACTATATTATTGACACAAAATCGAAATTTTATGGGGATCCAGTAATAGCTTTCTTTGTATTGAGAAACAAAATTAGTACCTATATAAAAAAATATGGAAAAAATATTCTTCTTGATTGTTTATGATGAAATATATTCTTCTTAATTGTTTATGATGAAATTTTATCATCCTTCAAATAGATTCTTTTTTCCTATTGCTTGTGTATATAATATTCTACTTTTTTAAAACCTTAAAACCGTTAAAGGTAACACTTTTGTTAAGTATAATTTTATAAGTGTCAATTATTGTTTGTTGACAGCTATCTTGATAAAACACTACACATTTAGTCTGAAATCAATATAAAGTTTTCTTTAGGAGTTAATTAAGCAATACGGTATAACATTAATTCAATCAAAATGGTATTAGATTCTTTAACTAATATTAAAGACAGCTTTGATTGACTTTTTAACTGATTTAAAATGATGGATGGATCTAAAACTATTAAGAAATATTATACGAGGGGTGTCCCAAAGTAACAAGACAAATGCCATAACATTTTATCCCTTTAATTCAGGTGGATCAAATTTGTAGTAGGCATATTATCTGTAGGTGGTAAGTAATAACAATATATGATTTCATAAAAAACATTAATTAATAAAAAAGTTACAATATCTAATTTAAAAATCTAAAAATAGTGCTGTCTATGAAATTTTGATAAAATATAAGTAATTTTGCTTCAAAAGTTTGTGCAGGCTCATCTGTGACTTTTTCGATATAGTTCCCATGTAGGTGAATGCATTTTCATTATCCACATATCAGTTTTCTCAAATTGTCTCTGAGCCAGTCTTTTGGAATGGCTTTTCGATTCTCCAACTTTTTGCAGTGATCCAAAGCAGTGTTCTCTAAGGAATGACTTGAGGTAGAGAAACCAAGAGAAGTCACATGGAGAAAGATCAAGACGGTATGGAGGATGTAGAAATAGATCCCAATCGAATGTTCGAAGTTGATTCTGAGTCACCAGGGCTGTAAGGGGTCTTGCATTGTCATGCAGGAGCAAGACACCAAGGGACCATTTTTCCAACACGACTCTGGTGCACACGACTACGAACGTGTTTGAAAGGATCACAGTAATAATCAGCATTGATGGTCATATTATCAGGGAGGAAATCAATAAGTTCAATGCCTTTGTTGTCCCAAAAGCATGAAAGCCTTACTTCTGCCTGATGAAGAGTTGCCTTTGCTTTGTGGGTGGGGGTAGCACCTTTTGGAAGCCATTGTTTGCTCTTCTCCTTAGTCTCCGGATCGAAGAAGGGTAACCAAGTTTCATCCACAGTGATCAATCAATTTCAAAAATCTTCTTCTTCGCGTTGAAGCTGCTCAATAATTTATTGTGCACACTGCACTCTATATAGCTCTGATCATTGTTGAGTAATCGAGGAACCCATCGAGTTTCAAGGGATACTTGAGAAAGCGACATTCCCCAACTCACCTCAATTTCTCAGACAGTACATCCGGAATCTTCATTAACGCATTGTTGGACAGCTTGAATGGTCTCGCCAGTTATTGCATCTATGTGGCTACCAGAGCAAACTTCCACGCCCACCTTTTGTTTCTTTGGCCCAATAAAAACTCGACTTCTGCTTAAATCATTTCCTCTCAGTCGCTGATGAATTTCGGTAGCTAGGGTAGCTTCAAGGGTTAAAAAAGATAATTCGCAATAAAATGTCAAAATTTGAATATCTAACCATAGAGAGCATTATCTTGTTCATCAGTTTTTTAAAATGCTTTAGCTTTTTCAAAAATGTATATCTATGTCTAAATTTAATGTATACTTATATTTCCTACCATATAAACATCTAACAAAGTGAATATCAACGAAAGATTTTAAATCAAAATAAAAAAATATAGCATTTGTTTTGCTACTTTTAGAACGACACCCCAGTGATATGTGACAATTATACAATTTTAAGAAAGATTAACACATAGACAATTTTTAAACTTTCGTAATACCTAGCATTCACAATACCAAGCTTTCTTAATACACAATTTTCATAATATCCAACTGTCATAATTTCCAACTGTCATAATGCGCATTGTGGTACAAAACCTATTTTGCACATACACTGTTAATATTGAAATCATGAAAATTTGAAAAGAATTTAAAAATGAGAGCACAATAACTTTAATTTATATATTGAAATGTTATGCAAATTATTAAATTATCAATTTAAGATTAAATTAATAGTTAGACATTTTAATATCTAGAGGTAACAACAATATTCGCTTGATTCTATGTTTTCAAAATTAGAAATAATATAATTGGATCAGGGACATAATATATTCCTGAATTGTATTTAAAATGAGACTTCTGCAAGTTGGGCATTATGCGGAACAAGACTATGTGAAATTGGTTTATACAAAATGCTTGGGTATCGTAAAGTGAATTTGTTGATAGTAAACATGAGGTGGATGCACGCCATCTCAGCAGCAAGTTTTTTCCTCAAAATGGTGCAACATACCTTTTAGATATAGGTTTTCTGACTTCCATGTGACTTGGAGGTTACCGTGTACCGACGATGACTAATTTTAAATAGGAATTTGTAAATATTTTCTACAGGCGTTTCAATGAAACAGATCTCAGAAATTCTATGCCCACTCAATCAAAAGCTAAGGTTAAAACAACCTCGAAAAAAGATATGTCTGAAGAAGCAATACACTGTGGTAGAATACCTAAGGATCAAGATACGTGCAGGGTACGATGTCAGAATTTCGACAAGTTGGATGCTTCTCATCGAAATTTGGAACAAATATCAATAGGTAGGTGTTTCATTTTTGTATTGAAAATCAAATCTTCTATATTGTTTTTTTTTTAAATAAAAGTTGTTAGTTTTTCTATGCAAAATGATATTATTATTCATTGGAGCCGAAATTTATCAGATAGGTAATAATATCTATTAATAATAAATAACAACAACAACAGTGTTGATCCAATTATCTTTTAAGTTCACAGTGTTAGGAAGTCAAGATGGTGTTTTATAACAACAATAAAGGCATTTCTTTACAAAAGAATCTGGTTGGTATCACAAGAAACATTTATTTTTATGTATACATCACCGTAATACAACCACGAATCTCAAGCGTCTGCAAGATTTGTTTACAGTGACATGAAATTTCCGTTGACTAGCGCATGTCGTCTACAGTTCCTGAAACCGGGCTACTTTCTGGACAGAAGGTAGATGAATTAGCTCCTGGGGTAGTACATAACTCACGTCTAATTTTTTATAAGAACTATTTGGCCTACAGTTAATTCATACAAACAGTAACATAATGCAATTACACATTTGAGAGGCGGAAATCTTTAGCGGCTCTTGATCATCAATGCCTAGGTTGGCAACTTCCGCTGATTTCAGGCACTTCTTTTGATCGTCTTTGCGGATCGGTATTGTTAGTTTGAGTGGCGATGTTTGTTGTTCTTGTCAGCGACACTTTACGTATCAAAACTTTTAACATGACAAACATTGACATCTTTTTTTACATTATGTAATTTGCTTAACAAAATTAGTCTAAAACAATATTTTAGAAATAGGTTGCAACTTCGATTTAGAGTGTTTTATTATTTTGAAATGTTATCTATATTTTAAATCAAATTTGTACCTTTAATAAAACAATTATGTGAAAAGATAACATCATTTTTATAAAAGGTTGCTAAGTTAGGAAAAGACACTCATTAATTAGTAGAGAGATTTTTTTACCGAATAATTTAGTTTAACCCCTGAAGCGTCAAATGTTATCCCGTCATCATAGGAGGAGGTGGACAGGTGTGTCTGTTTTACTTCAAAATTAATAAAAATACCCATGTAATATAATAAACAATTTTTCAAATAAAAAGTAGCCTTTAAATTAATTTTATTAAAACTATATGAATACATACAGTTTCAAAAAATCAATTTTATAGGAACTCTTTATTTAATAAATCGCTATTGTTTAATATACACATACTAAATTTGAAGCAAATTTAATTTAACAAAATAGAATAAAGGAGACACAACTCTCCGTTTTTTTACTGTTTTAATTTGATATTCATGTTTTTTTGGTATGAAGAAACTATGTAGTTGATAAATAAGTGTTCCCAGATAATACACCAAAATCTCTGTATGAAAAAAGTACAGTAGGCCGATCTTATAAAATTTTACACTTCCATAGAAAATTCTGAATTGAACATTGTGTCTTTTTATAGAAAAGCTTACTTCAATAATGAACCCATCTTACCTATTGTATACATTTTAAACTTACAATATGTATTCTTTAAGTGTAATTTAGAATTATAAACAAATGTACACATTTAATAACTAGAAAATTAGGATAGCGTGATATGCTTAATTATTTATTCGATTTACATAGAATAACCTTACGACCTGTGAAACCTTATTGATCATTTTACCATAAGTGTAATATATGAACAAGTTTGCACAAAACTCTAAGATAGATTAAATATTTAAAAAAAATTCTAAATTATTGAAAAACCATTTATTTAATATTTTTAAAGAGTTTTTTTTGTTTACTTTATATTACATTTAGTTTCCGTTACAGAATTACACACATGAGAATAAATTTCATCAAAAAATAGTTTGTTTATAAATCCCTTGAACGCATCTGTCACGCAATGACCAAAATGTGTCGAAAATTATGTTTATCATATACACATTAGTATACCTAAGTTATATTTTATTAGGATTTTAAAAAGAAAAGTCGTTTCTATATTTGCATGTGATGGTTAATTTAGATAGATTTCATTATAAGTATTGATGTGTGTTCTATAGCAACTTTAGTGTTATCGGTGTTTGATGATCTAATATTGAGTCGTTAACACTTTTGGAGCACACTTTAAAAATAAAGATTTATGTGATCACAAATATCTCAAAGCTCACTTGGATGTTACCATATATTTTTTTATAAAGTTACAATTGTATATTTACTGTTAGTCACCATGATCTTGAATAATATTACTTTTTGAATTGTCGACTTGATATTTAAATTTATTCATTGTTAAATATATTGATAAAGCCTTTGGCGAAATA
>JAUYWI010068831.1:0-14650 GCA_034780595.1 Parotoplana pacifica
AAAAATATAAATATGTTAACCAAACACATGTCTAGTGTGCCGCTGCGGCACAGGGTAGGATAAATAGGGTTAATATACTTTTGAATAAAAAATACACTTATTATGTGTATTCATTTTCTCAGAATTTTCATACTTATAGTTTTGATTCTTTAACAAAAGCATAACATTTTAGCGTCTTTATCATTTTAGTTTAAATACTTACAAAGATATCACAATTTATTATTTTAGCAAATATTATAAACCTGCGAATTACTAAACGTGGTCCAACGCCAGAACTCACCATTATCAAGCTTCCTCTAATATAGAAAACTAAGCCTGGTATATCGAAACTAAAAAAGAATGACTTGATAGAACTATGCACAAAGGAGCAATAATTCCTCAGCCCTACGAGGATTTCTATGAAAGGCTGTATGTTATGACAAAAAGTGTGATAGGCTTTTAGAACCTGCGGATGAGGGTGAACTTTTAAATTGAGACATTTTTTATAAGTATAATATAATTCCAATCAATAAGTTGCAATTATGTATGTGTACATATGTATTACATAATGGAAATAATTTATTTTCAGTATTAGTACATGTGTCTCTTATAGCATCTATCTATTAGTATTCTTTTATTTTTACTGTTCAATGTCTATGTTCTGTAGTTTTCATTTTTGTTTCTACATATTTTTAACAATATACAGAAATATTAAAATAATTATTTATAGCATATAATAAATAACATGTTGTATATCATCTACACACTATAGGAAACAATATACTTACTATCGCATATACAGTTAATGTGCATAGTGTTGTATCTCAAAATATAAACGATTGGATCTTCAAATACCCTTTTTTAAAGTCAATTAGTATTCAACATTTTATAAACATTATTGATTACCTTATTTATACAATTTTCTATTTAATTTAATTGTATATTATCAAATAAACAGGAAGATACAATTTTCAAAGTGACCCCCAAAATACAATATTTTAAGATGCAACAATTTGGTCGCCACACGACGATGCGGCGCTTAACTGATTTTATTTTATTATGGTGCCGATCAGTGTATTGAACAAGGCTCCTATTTGGTTGTAAGGACAAAATAACTATCAATGCTTCTATCTAATAAGATGTCCATGATATCCACTTCTGGGATACCCATACTCAGTGTATCAACTACTTGGATATCCAAAATCACTGCATCCACCCCTAAGATTTCCATAATTATTGTAGGCATTCATAAGATATCCATAATCATTGTATCCACTACTACTAGAATAGGCATAATTATTGTATCCTCTCCTATGATATCCATAATCATTGTATGCATTCCTAGGATATCCATAATCCTCTCCTAGGATATTTATAATCACTGCATACATTCCTAGGATATCCATAATCCTCTCCTAGGATATTTATAATCACTGCATACATTCCTAGGATATCCATAATTACTGTATGCATTCCTAGGATATTCATAATCACAAATCAAAACTATATCCACTTCTAATATAATATCCATAAACACTATGCATTCCTAGGATATCCATAATTACTGTATGCATTCCTAGGATATCCATAATCACTGTATGCATTCCTAGGATATCTATACTCAGTGTATCCACTCCTAGGATATCCATAATCACAAACCAAAACTATATCCACGTCTAGTATAATATCCATAAACACTGTAGCCACTCCTCAGATATCCATCATCACAAGTCACCTCCGGGTCCACACACAGCCTGAAGCAGGTGATGTAGCAAATGCGCGACCACAAGAACATTGATGCTGTTGCCAAGAAGTTTCTGCTGTTGTCTGATAGATATCGAATCGGGAAAATCTAAAAATCAATGAAAAAAATCATTTAACTGACCCCGCAATAGGAGCTTCTCTTATAAAGCTGCGTAGTATGTTCAGTAAATTAAATTTTCAAACTTTACCCAGAATAATTAGAAAAAAACCGAAGGCTAAATATTTGTTTCAATTAAAATTTCATACTGGAATAGTGTGGAACGAAATTAAAACAAATCAATTGGCCAGGACCTGCTTTGACAGTGTGAGTGTCCTTTACTAAAAAACAGATTTTCAATATATATTTTCTGAATATCTTCTATTTTCTCTTTTCTATGTTATTATAGCGATATTTCCTCTCTTTTGTGCTTTAATATGAAATATACGAAAATATTATATTGCTCAGGCTGTGAGTATGCCTAGCTGATGAGGCCCAACAAAGCCGAAACAGCTGTCCTGGGCTATCATTTGGCGAGTAATATAAATTAGTACATTTTTATCAGAGTAGTTCTGTTTTTATTATTGCTCTTAACAGAAAGGTAAATAGTTGTTTCAATTTAAAATTTCATACTGGAATAGTGGGAAACCAAGTTGGCCAACAATAGACAAACTATTTGAAACGTCTTAGTAACATTATAAAGAATTGAAGGGGGTACTACTCACCGAACCAGTGAGGAAACGACATCAAATTGGCGATCTCTTTGGGGTGAAAATATCGCAATTTCAAGGATTTAGCGTACTCAAGCAGAAGAACATCATCCGTCAAATCTTTACGAAGATTGTCCAGATTTGCTTTAGTCTAAAAATAAAATAGTTGAAGGAACACTTTCAATGGTTCCAGATTAAAGACAATCCCCAAATATCACGATATGTAGTAGTAAAACTTTAATAACTACTTCGTTTTGATAAAACATTTCAATATCAAATTTATTTTAATTAAGTTTTCTTTGCAATGCTAGTTTTCAGACTTTTAATAAAATAAAATTGGCACAGATGATGTTACTGATGAGTAGATTTGAAATTCTAGCACATTCCAAATTAAGCTCCCCCCTTTATAACAGATGACACAAAGTTGCTTGGTGGTTTGCGTCGGCCCTGATTTTCTAATAAGCATGTTGGTGAGAAATGCAGCAGCACGTGCTATCTTTAGCAGAGCATGAGGGGGTAGATATAAGTAAATTATCTATTTCATGTTATCATTGGCAGCTTAGAAAACCAACAAAATCTCTTATAGGTATTAATATTATATGATTATTAATATATGTATTATTATAAAACTTCTATCCATAGAGTAAAAATAGGTAACAGTAGGTATACTCTATGCCTCTTTCTAATCCTTACTCATACGTTCAATATATTGCTATGTGTTCAAGAACTAGTCAACTAATTATTACAATACCAGACAATCTTATAGCCGCCATTGTTTACCAAATCAGAAACTAAAAAGACAATATACCATAGAGCAGGTATGTTACAAACATTCTACCTAATGTACGTATATTATTTAGTTTATTTTTAGAAAAATGATTAAGCAATCTATCTATAGTGTTCTACTTCTAAGAAATCGATATAACAAAAATCCTTGTTCTAATTTATGAGGGAATGGAATGGAGGGAGCATCTACAGGCCCTGCACTATCTCCGTGATTGTCAAATAGAAACAAAAAAGGACAAATCTTTATTCATATTTTTTTTAATTCAAGAAATTTAATATCTAAAAAAAGTATACATATTACTGTGAGCTTGCTTTTTCCACAAAAAACTCAGAAATAGTCGAAATACACATTGAATACCTATTGTATGATGAAACCACTTCATGAATTGATTCAATACAATAAAGTCAGACCACAACTTTCCTTTCTGAAAGTTTTGTGTATAGCAAGATTCGAAATGATAAGAAAAAGGTAGCCCTGTCCAGCAAACCAGAAACTGAGTGTTTCTGTGCCACTCACAGAACAAATACATTTTCTTTCCTCATTGCAGTGTGTACGCGGCCGATAGGTATGTAGGTATATCTAATGTACAATTCAACAACAAATTCATTTTGAGAGTTTGGCGTTTGGCCCAAAGGCAAGTACAATCACAAAGCTGCTGAATAGATTGTGTATGGTACCCTACCTGATGAGTCATTAGTTATACAGTCAAAATACAATAAAAAATGTTAGTTAGAAATTAATAAGATTCGTTTAAATTTATTTACGTCTATCAACTACAAAAACAGTATTTTAGTATTTTTGAATTAATTCATTCCTATCCTGTTCTCTGCCTTATGGCAGGTCTATGTCTATGGATTCCACTTTCTCCACTGTTACGTGCCAATTCCTTAAAATCTGAATATGACTCTTAATACAAGATCCGTTAACATATTTTTCCTATTTATCCTATTGTCTTGCCATAAGATTGTCTCCATATCCATATTTCAAATGCTTTGATTTCCTTCTTATCGCTTTCATGCAATGTCCACGTCTCAGATTAGTGTCTACACGATTTTCTTTTTTGTTTATACCTTCAGACACTTGGTTAAAAGTTTTCTTCTTTTTAAATGGTGTCTGCAATTGCTATTCTAGTTCGAATTTCTGCTTGACATCTTCCGTCTGGTGTAATTATTCCTCCCAAATATTTTGACTGGATTGTTTCCCATTCTTGATATTCTCATTCTCTTCTTTATGAGTTGTTGTGGTCCCTGGTTAGAGTCAGCAATTGTCCCTTGATCATCGGCAAATCGTACTTCTTGTATTATCTCGTCACCTATGTAGCTATAGGGTGCTTACAAAAGTTTTTGCAGATAAAAACCTGTATTTGATATAACAAGCAATATATTAACATCAAAAATTTGCAACTAGCAAAAAATCATTACAATACTTTTTATAACAGTCAAATAGAAATAATCACCCAGCACTTCAATACAATAAGCCCATCGATCTGGTGATGCTCTTTTGAAAAATTCTGCTAGTTTCAAAACAAACCACTTTAGGATAACTTGATTAACTTCTTGTTGATTATCAAAATTTTGAGGTGTTAAGCCTACTTTCATGGGACTGAATGAATAAAAGTCAGAGGGCGCCAGATCCGGCGAATAAGGGGCGTGATTCATAACAGTAAATCCTAAGTCAGCCAACTTCTTTCTGGTTTGTGCAGCTAAATGGGAACATGTGCGTTGTCTTGAAGGAAATGGATGTCATTAAACGGTTGGTTTATTCTGCGTTTTCTTTGAATTTCAATATTTAACAGATCAAGTGCCTGACAATAAACCTCTGCTGTCATTGTGACACCTCTTGGTAAAGCATCTCAGACTATAGGACAAAAATGTTTCCGTGTAGTCATTGGTGTCCGCTTCACAATTTGTGGATGGTGATCTGCAGACCCACTTCAGCATCGATTATGATTTCCAGGATAACAATGTTCATAATCTCAATACAACCATATTTCGTCACCTGTGACAAGGCGATTTAAAAAGTTATTTTGTTGAAGATGTCCTTGATTTTGTTGACACGTTCGTACCCGATTCAGTTAAACTTTGAGGAACCCAGTGACAACAGAAGTACCCACATCTTTTCATATGTCTCAACACTGTTGTCAAATGACAGTCCAAGTATTGGGCAATGTCCTCAGATGTTGCATGTCCATCAAGAACAGTACACTCCTCAATTCGTTCATCCACTCCTTCCAAACACGGAGGGCCTTCTCGTACTTCACTATCAAGATTGTACTCACCAGCGTTGAAGTTAGGTAGGCACCCACATTTGACAGGTCCTCACAGAGACGAACTTTTATCTCCAAATGTGTTACATATCTCTTCTCTGATGGCAGGAGGTTGCAGATCACGCATCCAACATTTGTAAATTATTACTCGTACATCAGATCTCCTTAGTTTCACATAGAATGTTGTACATAAACTGTAAAAGTAATTTTATTGACATTTTTAAAACAAATTGTTTTACTACTTAAAGTAACAACTGACAACATCAACAACTAAAACTAAAAACAAATATTTAAAGCCTTCAAAATATAACTGCTAAAAGAAATTATGTAATGTACCTAATACATAATCAAGCTGGATGTCAACATTTAAAAAAAATCAATGGCTTCATGACACGTCCATTTGTCAGTTAAATTTCGTTCAACTTGCCAGAACATTTATTTGGTACTGTAAGAACTATTAAAACATCGAATAGAGTAGTAGTAATTATTACTCTATTATAAATTTTTAACGTGTCAATCAGGCCTCAATTTCATGCCAAATTTGAAGAAATTCTCATGAACTATTCAGTTTTATTGGCAAAAGAATTGTCAAAATAAGATTATTTTTTTATAAAACTTTATGGAGAACAGTATAATGCATTTTTAAATCAAAATATAATCGGTGCAAATTTTTTCAATCACAAAATTAAAATTAATTAAATTTCAAGCTTTCTGGTTGCACCCTGGCTACAAAAATCATAAAAAACTAAATAATTATGTTTCTAATATTATATAGCAAAATAATTAACTACCAAGTACTTGATGTGTATCGATGTTTGTAGTAGTATTAGCCTGTTAATTTGTTGTCTATGATACTAACGATACACAATATAAGAGTATGGTTCAACGTTGTCGATTGTTATAGCGCATAGAAAATTTTATTTTCTTGTTTTAGTACTATCTCTGTCTACCTGATATACAAAAAACTGGCCTTCGCTAGCTATATACGAATTCTATCTTTGCATGTACTGTGTTTAGTAGTCCTTGCTAACTTACATTATTCTTTGACCTCAGGATTTTTTTCAAAATTGGTCACACCACATTTTTCACCAAAAAAATTAGGTCGCTTAGTCAAAATAATTAAAAATGATAAAAGCACCGAACTTTGCCAAAAAGAAAGAAGGAAAAGGAGGAGGGGGTAGCAAAAAAGGAAAAAAGAAGGGAGGGAAGGAAAGAAGAAAAAGGAGGAGGAAAAGGGAGGGAGTAGCATTTATTCTTAGCCCTAATAGAGCATCAATTGATTGTTGCACCACAGAGTGATTCAGTGATCACCTTCTATAATACTTAATATGCTTCGAAACTGAAAATCCCCTTTCTGCATCTGAAGAAGAAATTGGAATGATTAGTAGGTATGCAATTCTTCTGTTTATTGCAAGGTTTTAGTAGCCAAAAAATGTTGACCAAAACTTTGTTGAAGAAGCTCTTTGATACAACTGGAAGTTCAATATTCAAATAATTTTTCTCTAACAAGTCAAGTAATTTGGGATGTGAATAAAAGAGAAAATTCAACATTGCTGCAGTATAAACTGTGTGTAGACTGTTGGCTGTTACTGTCTATTTTTCACCTGGAATTTCTTCTTCCTGAACTTTGGCTAATTCATTAACAGCCATAGCCATGGAAGTGCTTTTCCACATCCTAAAGCCTAGCAATTAATTGTTGATCCTAATCGATACTGAGATGATTTTTTGAATTTTCTTCTCTTCCCCTTCTGACCTCATGCCCCAATATCGACTAATAATTTTTTTATTCACTCTTTTTATTATTGCTCTACTTATTCCATTCTGCTAATTGTGATTTGTATTTCAGATCCATGTATTTCTCATAATTGTATGGCATATCTTGCATCTGAATTTCGTATTTTCAGGCAATTCCTAATCTGGTGTGATTTGTATCCATTTTTTGCAACTTGGGGGATCAAGAATCCACTGTTTTCTGAAGATATGCTGGTACTCAAGATAAAAAGTGTAGCCAGCTTGACTGAAAAAAGTCAGAATGGTCCCATTCTTTTCTTGGTAGATCAATTTTAGCTAGCTTTGAATTTGGAACTGAAGTGTCCTGAATATCTGGACAGTCTTTTTTTCTGGCGAAAAGATTTTTATGTATTGGACTTGTTGCAATTAATTTATCAGCATTGTCAATAAAATCAGGCGAAGTAGCAGCCAGTTCACAATTCAAACCATTGGCATTTGAAAACAAAGAGTTGTTGTTACCTTCCAAAACAAGGTCATTTGAAAAAGAAGCATTCAAAAATGAAATCAGAAGTTCACCATGTGATTCTGATGAAATTGCTGAATCCAACATTTTTTGATATTTTTAGTAGATGTCAGATAAAATTCCAGGGTGAAACTCCACCATTTTTAAGTGTATATGTCAAACACCCCATCAAGGTGAGGCCTTGAAATTGAAGTTCCGATTATACTGGAAGAAGGAAATGAAGAACTTAAAGCTTCACTCAAAATAAATGAAGCTCCACTGCAGTCATTTGGAGAACCTGGGGATAGAGTGCCAAGTTCAAAATATTTTGTCAAAAATGGTTCAACATAAGTTGTGCACCTATTAATACTGTGATCCATGTGTTTCTACATGCCATTTAGTTTTTCTGAGCCAACTGAGGTGCCAAACCTTCAAAAAAAGAGCATGTATCATAAGAAGGTTTTCTGGAATACACAATCATGTCAATAATATATTTCTTTATGAGTTCCTTGTTTCTGTTTCCTACTAAAATTGAAGAGCTGCGATAAGAAAACTGAAACTTGTTTTGAAACTCTGTGCTATCCTTTACATCAAATTTAAGCAAAATAATTGCGTGAGGAATCATGTTCCATTGGCAATGAATGATACCAAGATTGTACAGCTACCGTAGATAAATACCTACATTATATGCTACTTATTAAAGTATTTGCACTGATTGAATGTATGACCAAAGAAAACACCTATTAGGCAGACTCTTATTCTAACACAAAATTGTAAGTGCAGTGGTTACAGGTATGTATACACTAAACACCAATGTAAAATTGAGCCCAGTATACCAGGCCGGATTGGCTGAAGCATTTCCGACATCGTCGCCGTGGAGCCATAGATTCATTTGATCGGGCGATTTAGCAGGGGCGACATCGTTGCTCCTAATAGTTGTTGGCGTTGCTGTCTTAAACACATCATCGTCTGAATGGGCGGCCCGTTTTCATTTCTTTGTAGTCTTCCGGGAACCATTGACCGGTGGTTCAATAGAACTGTCAAACCATGTAGACATTGTTTATCAACTCGGACAGATATTTTGTTACCTTTCGGCGAGCACTAAATCTCGTAACAACTGCGCAGCGAAAACATCACGGTAAGAAAGTAGGGGACCAGTTTCTTTGCTGTGGGATAGTTATATACAGGTATACCGTGCCTCCATCACTGGGAACGCCAGTTTCTGCAAATTCAACTTCTTCTTCCTTTTTTAGGACCATTTGGCTGCTTAATAATTGGAAAATGGCTGTGGGCGGATATGAGATGGGATATTGTACATTTGTTGCTTTGTGTCAGTGAATTGGACAATTTTGTTTTACACAGTAGTAGGTAGCGGTTCATCATATTGTCAGTACATAATCACTTTGTAGGAGTATTGGATAGAAGAATAGATATAGCGGTTCAAGTAAGAGGCAGAGCATGTAATTGTCCACTGATGAAACCACCAGATTGTTTGCGATCAAAATAGGCAGGATTTGTGCTTGATGATTAATTTGATTAGAGCTGATGACGGTGTGTGGTAGCTGCTGAGTTAGACTGCGTTGAGATTGCACAAATTGCTTCAATGTAGTGCACAACTTGAGTATCAACTGATCTTAGAAAAACTAATCGTGATTTTGGGCTTTTATACTCAAAACCAATTGGATCACTCCAAGGTAGTGGAAGACGTCTTTGGCGCTGATTTATGGAATTGTAACTGGGCAGATGGTTGTTTTGGTAACGCTGTCTTTTGTTTTAGACATCTTCTCGTTTGACAGATTTAAACTTGCGTCGCTTAACCATTATGCTGTGCATAGAGTAATTTATTATACATATTTATTACTCTATGATGCTGTAGCTAAAGAGTTCACTTATGTTGCTTAAATATTGTTGTGTCAAAATCAATCAGTCGGTTGGCATTACACAGAAAATACCCTCTTAACTTTCATTTGAGAATACATTGGTTTGACTTAGAAGTGCAGGATCGTAGGCTGGATGGCACGAGATAAACAGATACGGCGCCATGACGTGTTGCGTCATAATAAACTTTGATAAGTGATTTTTGCTGTTTATTTTGATTTGACTATAGTCAGGTATCTGCCCTAATAAAGTAAAGTAATACACATTGAGAGGCCAAGTTTGTGACTGAGAGAGCTTAATAAGAACCGGTTTTGCACAATTTGAATCACATTAATGTTTTTATGATGAGCGCCGTGTGCAGACTGTGCAGTTAATGCCACACTATGTTTCATTTTAAATTGAAAATCATCCAACATAAGTAATTAAACAATGCTTGCCACATCCTCGTTTTTGCTGCTGCAGGTGCTGCTACTTCTTTCACGGAACGGTTTCACAGCAGAAGATTTAGTTGATGTTCTGTTGTTTGTCCACTCTCTACCGATAGTTCTGTGTGGGTATTTAGAATAGGAGTGATTGCAGGATTTCATTGGAGAAGGTATCTTGGTTAAATTACAGGTGTCTCAAATAGCCCCGCAGTAGCGTTTGAATTGATGGTGAATTTGGCAGCCATTTTCGACTTACTAGATTAAGTAGGCCCACACATTTTCATAGTAAATGGGAATTTTATAACTGGGGTCGATGCGAAAAAATGTACGCGAGGCAGGAAGATCGGATCATTGCTCGTTGGTAGAATTTGAAGGTGTTATTTTTATTAACGTACATAAACGGCCGGTAGTGCAGCTCTTGTTTAACAGGAGATTCCGGGATCCATTCGGCAGTTTCCTTGGATCAGCCATTCCACCACACAAGTTTTTCTTTGTTACCATCCGTGGTAGTGCGGCGTTTTACTAGTTCATTCACGGGATCCATAAACTACCTGTGGGTCAATCAGACTTAAGTTTGGCTCGTCAAAAGTGCATGTTCAATAACTTGGCCACTCCATAAATTGATCCATACAATCATTTCCAGAAAATTGCTTGTAGTTGTTAGCCGGTTGCTGTGATGGTAACATACTAAATTGACGTTTGATCTGATCATTGCGAGAGCTGTTTAGATAGTACAGGCTGTTGATTTGTCCAAATTCTTACTATGATATACATCTGTGTCTGCATATATAACAAATGAAAGCCTCATCTTATGGTAATCATCGACATGTATCCCTTTTCTTTGGGCACACACAGTATTTGACCATTAAATTGTCAACAAAACTGTACATGATTTTTCCAAGCATCTTTCCCTCTCACATGATTAAGACTGAATCATCACCACCAATGTACATGTCATTCCGCTGTAATTTATTGCTAAAAAGTCCGCGTAAAGAATGTTCTTTAAAATTAACAATATCTTGTATTATGAATTTAGTGCCTCAAATTTGCCAATGTCATCAACATACATAACCATAACCATACATACATAACCATAAAAATCGTCTGGAAATTGAGTATACTGATCTAGCGCCTGCTTCTGCCTTAATTATTAAAGCAAAGGCATCTCGCTCGGCATACAGATCTACTGCTGGAAAATAAAGCACCGACAATAACGGCTCACTTAAAACAACCAGCTGTTGACACCCGTATACGAGTGTCTAATATCCAAAATAACCGTTTTTGAAGCCAATTGTTTCGGTAGAGTAAAGGCCTCATCTGCGTGGCTTTGTTTCATAGTGAGCAATATTGACCTGCAAGTTGTTAATTGAACGAACCACAAAATTCGATCTGGCATTAGTGAAACTCATTATTTGATGATTGAATTTTGTCATCGCACTTTGATAGTGGCTATCAATGTGTCCCTCCATCAACTGTTCCATCGGCGTCTGAAAATATACTATTATTGGTCTGTGATTCTTGGAACAAACAATGCAGTTAGCACATAAAACACTTTAATTAATGGGTATTTAAGGAGAACATAATGGTTAAGGACTCTGTAATTGTTGGGGCAAACATGTAAAAATACTTTCTTTGGTCGACAAATATAACTTTCGCATCAAATGTCTTGTACACCCTTCCTTCCTAAATGCCACTTATTTTTGCCACTTTTCAAGAATAATTCAGTTTGTTTGAATTGCCCATATATTATAAATACCTCAAATTTATATTGATGAATCAAAATAATAAAAACATAGCTGTAGTGATCATAATACAGAACACTTTTCTAGGCGCACAAAAGTCATTAAGCCATAGCTGGTCTTTGAGCGCCTTAGTCTGGCAATGGTAGGGCTCTCAATATGACGGATTGTCCACGTTGGTAGATTAAGTTGCGTAATTTCGCGTACTCACTTTGAAACACATGACGCAGCCTAGGAAATGATTTGGAGAGCCCAGCCTCGGACACATCAGCTCCGCTCCTGATAAATTCAAACGGGCGGATGAGACTAGAAAATAAGCATCCATATGTGTCTCTACTTCTGTTAGTATTTGGGGAAAAAACATTAGATCGTTATCCAATTGGTTGAGACGCTGAATGAATTCAGCATTTTTCTTGTGAAGTTAGTCATATCAAAGGATCACAAAACGTATTTGCTGCTGTAATTTTTAGCAAATATTCGGTGTATATCAAACCTGCAGATGAAGAGATAGCATTACCTATGATTTATTTCTAAATTTCTATCTCTTGATATTAAAGTCGTTGCTTTCGAAACGCCTAGGAATGAAGATCTTATTGAGGTTAAAAATGCCATAACAAATAATTGGTTTTCTTCAAAATTGAATAAAATGCTAGTAATGAACTATTTAGTACTAGTCCGAAAAGGGAAAGGTAGCCAGTCCGTTTCTTCACCCAGTAACAATTACTAAGTTTACAGAATGCTGATCACGTAATGTGAAAAGCAGAGAAGCGCAATGCCGTGTAGTAATTAAATGATTACACAAATTTTCGCTGATCTACAGCCTTGCATTCTATACTCACCTTAATATGCTGCTGAAAAGAAACTTCTATAATCTACTAAGTTTACATATGAAGTTTTTCTTCAATCTGGTTTAGCACGTCATTACAACCAATTTCATTTTAAAAAGAAATAATACTTAATGAATGGACTGTGAATCAACCCAAGTTATTCGGCGATATCCTTTAAGAGAAGAAAACAAACCGTGTTTTACAGGCCCTACATTTATGCTTTTATTTATTCATTTTATGTATATATTTATCTATTTTATATGTACATACATATGTTACAGGCATTTAGTGAAACTAGGCATTTACATGTAATGCCTGAAAATCAGTCAGTTTGTGAAATAGCATTATGTTTGGTTTTTGTTTTTGATCTAGATGTCTACTAAATCTAACACTACTTATTTTAAAAAGAAAATGCACCAAAGAAACATCTCAGTTAGGCCAAACTTATTGAAATTTTGAACAGGCTATTTCACTGGTTTTCAGGCATTACGCGTAATGGCTGGTTTCACCAAATGCCTGTAATGCATATTATTTTTATTTTTTAAAGAGTAGCGAAGATATAATATTTAATCGTAAAGTATCTGAGTTTTGTATTAGATGTTACATAACATTTCTACTATTGTTAAGTAAGTTGTCTATCGTATTTAAACTGTAAGAACAACCTTTTATTGAAAAAAAAATCATAAGTAAAGAACTGATATTTTACAATTAGGTACATGTTTCTATCTATTGGTAATAGATTATATGGCCCAAAATGCTTTGTTTTCTTTCAAATTGTTAATTTATACTTTTACGATGGCTGTCTGGGCTGGAATTGATTGTCAACTTTAAAATGCGCGCATTGACTTCATTGGAACTTTCTTTTTGAAGACCCTTTGTAGAGGTAGGAAACATTTTCCATATAGAATGTTTTTGTACTAATTTGTTCCTGGTCAAATCACAGAACGACTGGACTATAGAGTACATATTAATAATTATTTTTCAATAAAACAGTAAAAACATAAGGATAGGATATGTAATGGGAGTTAACTCTCATAAATGATTTCTTAGAGTTTTAGCCAATGCAATTTTGGGTGTTTAATAATTTCTCTTTTTGTAATGAATTTATTTAAGTTGTTGCTATGGTTTACATTGGTGTCAGCAATGTAGCTAAGTGGCAAAGTAACTAGAATGTTAAACTTTGTATTACTCTAGAATGAATGTGAAGATTTTGTAACAATGGCTGTAAATGTAATTTCTCAAACACGAAATTCAAGAAGTAATTGTTCTCAGTTGGATTCGGATCATTTGCAATCTGCTGAGCACCAATCAAATGCTGAAGTTTTAGAAGATACTAGATATCTTCAGTGTCAAGATAATAACAATGGAATTGTTGAGAAAGACAAAGTTCCGGAGTCTCAACCGATAACTTCAGTTAAGATGGCAGAAATGGATAATGATGGGGAACATATTCAAGAAGCACTATTGAGTAAGACTTTAAAATTATGTGTTTGTATTTTTTAACCCTTGGTGGATGATCTTATTTTTACATATATGGTAGATAATGGTTGAGTTCATATTTCCCATGAACAGATTGTGAAATTTGTACCTCAAAAAGATTCATCGACTAAAAATGAAAAAAATGATAATGGCGCTAGCCCGGGGCTAATGACGTCATCAACTCCAAAAAAATAAAGTTTGTACGATTGATTTCAAATTTCTTGTGTATGGCCATTAGGAACTCAGTAGCACAAATCCATAAATAGTTTTAAAAATATTGATTATCGGATTTTTTTGGGGGGGGAGAAAACCATATATATTTTCATAATCACAATAAAGCATCTGAGGTCCAAGCGAAACATTTTTGCTCAGATTTGAGATTTAGAATTAGGAGTATATTAGAAAGTTAGATTCCTTACTTTTGTGAATGCTTGTCTATTAGACAGGTCTGTAAAAATTGATTTTTTAATGAATTTCTTCAGATGTAAATGACTCAATTTGATTTAAAATAAAATAATGTGGTTCACTCTAAGCAGCATTTTAATTTTAGTAATAATTCTTTAATAAAAAGCCGTTAACTGCTAAA
>JAUYWI010068842.1:0-14646 GCA_034780595.1 Parotoplana pacifica
TAATACTGTCGAAGGCTTGACTGGTTTTGTTTTTTATTTTTGTTTTCTGCAGTAAAGATTTATTCTACATTTAATATGATAGATAATACATCGAAAATTATGGGACACCCTGTTTTCTAAAATTAATTGTTAGAATGAAACATTTAAAATTATGAAATATGTATATGTACATTGTGCAATAGATAACGAAACCTAGTCTATTGGACCAGAGTAAAAGCAATACAGTGATGACGAATAAAAATCACGAGAAAAATATTTGGTAGATCCTTTTTATTTAATATTTTGGACAAAACTTATCATTAAGTAGCTATTTTTAGTCGTTAATACTTTGGAACCAAGAACGTATGGCGGCCCATTGTTTTTAAAGCGATATAACACATTTTCCCTATATAAATGTGTACATATATCAAGATACATGTATCTACATACAGAGGTATATATTTCAACATATATCATAATATACCTATGTACCTACCTACGTCAACTTATTTTTTAAAACATATTCGAGATAAATTTACATATTATACACATACATATATATGTATGTATATATGATATATGTATATATCATGATGTATATGTATTAGCGTATTTTTCAATATATTTCACTAATAGTTTTACGTACCTAATATATGTACATGATATACGTACATAGCTATATCAACTTAATTTTTAACCTATATCATGATGCATCATTAAACATCAACTTTGTTAAAAACATATCAACATACGTATATCCTGATGTATCATGATTTATCAACTTATTTTTCACAGTATCAACAAATCTCAACATGATATACCAAAAGAACATTCTCTGTCTTTGTACAATTTCTTTTTTATAATTTTGAATTTTAATTGAAAATATCGAAATGAGTCTTGTTTAGGTATGTTGTTCTTTTTAATTTGTAATTTCATTTCATTTGTATACTTACAGATAGGTATACTCATAGAGTAATAATGCATCTTTATATATATTAGTGGTAATGACTATACAAATCTAATCTTTTATTGTATTGTTACTTAATGTAGACGGCATTATTTCAAGAAATGACAGAAATGGATGTCTCAATCAGCAATACTGATATACCTTTAGATAGTAAACAGGTAAAATTGCAATAGTATATATTAGGTATTCTAAATCTCGAAATCTTTTTATTGTTTACTACCATCTTATGTTACACAGCAACTAATTATTTTTATAATATATACTTGTATTGATATGACATAAATAATTATGATTTTGTTTAAAGGTAAAAAGCTTTCAAATAATTTTTAGAATGCTACATGTATTATAGTATTGGCTTCAGCAAATTTATTTCTAGTTAAAATAAAATATCTTGTCACAATACATTTTTGAAAATGTATGCATATACAATTTACAAGATTTTTATGCAGTTACGTTATGAGATATTTTAAAATGATGTTTTACCAAATATTGGCAAAATGCTTTTTTTACAAAAAAATAATTCTGAAGTAAAATTATGATCTAAAATTCAAATATATCATTATTCAATGCCTCGTAGCCACAAGGTCACAGGAAGGGAGAACTAGGATTTCACACCTGCCTTGTATTGATTGGGATTAAATTTGGTATACAGTTATCTAACTTGACAACCATGCTATAGGCCAATTATGTTATCAGGTGCAAAAACAAAGTTTGTCCGATTATCTTCAAATTTTGTGTGTTGGTTTACTCTAGGACCAAAGTAATACAAATCCAGAAAAATCAAACATATTATTAATTTATCGATTTTGGCCAATTTTTGGCGCTCAAAATTCTTAAATAGCTCTAGATCCAAACGAAACTTCATAATTATGCTGATATTCGAAATATTCTTCAGCTTTATGGTCTGGAGTTCTAAGGACAACCAGTCATGGCAGGTCCACGAATTTTTTTTTGTGACAAACAATGATCTAAAATTCTTTAAATAACATATTTGGGTTTCTAGATCTTTTTTATGGTCATTGATTGAATTCAATTACTATAATTGAATTTTAACTCATTGTTTCGGCCAGGCCCTAAATTAGTGAATAAAGCTCTATGATAGTGTTAATTGAAATATTAATAAAGTATCAGATGAGTAAAATAGGTATATGCCAAATATGAAGGTGTTGCAACGAATTATTCTCAATTTTAAAAGCATTTTATTGATTTTAATTTAAAAAAACATTTGGTAGGGCTTAAAAATCGACAATATCTATATTATTTTGAAAAATTCCTAATTGAATTTTTGTTATTTACTCTAGGAACAAATGTCAAATATGTACTTAGCTGTTTACTACAATCGAGCATCAGTATATTTCACTATCGATATTGTTTTGGAGCATTGCATTATCTCTAAAATGTGCGACAACAATAAATACTTCTATCTATTTTTAAATAGTTAAAAGACGATTTTTGTTCAAACTGATGCTTAATTTAAAATTTACATTGTTTAAAATCACAAAATATACTTACTTACATAATTTATCTTACTAATTGTGATTAAAAAATATGACATGTACGTAATATTTCTTTCTACTAAAATATTGAACAATTTTTTGTAGTTGAATGATTCAGTTTTGCAAGTATCAAATAAAGAAAATACTCCAAAGATGAAATCAATTACTTTTAAAAGTAAGTTTGTTGCAATCATGTATACAGTTCTGTAATACTAAACAAAAAATGTGGTAATCGTTGTTTTATGAGGTACCAATTATATATTCAAACCACCACCATTGATATTTATTAAATACGTACTTATTCCTGTTATGTTGTTCCTACTATTATATTAACTATGTAAGTTAGGTAGGTAGTAGCCAACTTAGAACGAGTGTATAGCTAATTTAAAAACTACTGTTGCTTTTTTGTTTTTTTCTTATTTTTGTGCATTGTTTAATCTTTTAGCTGATATCATCAATGAAAATACCAAAGAAGCAGATGATAGTTCTAAAGTGGGAATCGTACCTGATCGGCTTGATATAGATGACTATTGGGAGTCGGAGCATCACCAATTTTATTACTCACCATTTAAACAATCATTTACAGCTAGCAATCCATCGAGCTACCATTGTCTTGGTCTAGCTAGACCGGGTTCTTATGTAAAACCGTTAGAAGACTCAATGTCTAGGATACCGTCTTTGTTTTCCAAACAGAAAGGTGCCGAACTTGAAGAAACTGATGTAAACAAAGAATTTTGGTTATAACTTCTATCTAAGCCTAGTGGCAATAAGCCATTAGCTTTATCAGCTAGAAAACCTAGTTGAAAACCTAAAAGTGAACTTTTATATCTTGAACAATTTCAAACCTCTAGAAATACCCAATTTAATCAAAAATTACTTTTTGCATGTTAAGTGTGCAAAGAAACCAATAGAAAATCTTAGGTACTTTTTTTTACAAAGCCCTCTGCCTCCTGTTTGATTTTGATGTACCTACACTATTTCTTTCTTTGTCGATAGTCTTTGTAGGAATTCTGCCGTCTATTACCCCCATCGTCCTCGAAACTTTGTTCGCCCGTATCCACATTGTTGTCAACTATTCACATTATTATCAAGTTCCTCTTCCACAAACTTCTACTGACTTTCCTTGACATTTTCAATCATTTTTTTACACCAGGTCCCTTCTCAATCTATTCAATATTGATCTGATGACAATGCAATATATTGATAAAGATACATCAGTCTTTGGCTCTTATGTCTAAAGAAAGTATATACATAGGTACTATCTGAACTTGCATAGTTAGTAACATAGTTTTTGTCCAAGTTAGTAATTTTTCGATTTCCTAAAACTCTTATCACCATTTAGTAGGTTGAAATATGACCCTTTTCATTTAAATACACTTAAAAAAATTGTTTTGACGTATAAATGTTCTAAAATTAAATCCCATAAAACATCTTTATTTTACATGATATAAAAAGAGGTATGTTGACATATTAAAAGAATCTAAAACTTTCTTAACTTTTGCAGAATGAAGGTCTGAGTGGCATTCTGTTTCGTGTACGTACTATTAATGAGGAAATTTACAAAGCTGCTCAGTCCTCAACTGAATTCGACTATAAACCTAAAGTGAATAACAAAACAAGTTTTTTTCATGGTAAGTTACGAAATTATATGACTAAAATAACATTGTTTGCTTTGAAAATTAGTTGCAATGAAGCTATTTGGCGCAGGGTTATTTCGACTTGCAATTAAAAGAAAATCAATTAACTTGCAAGGGTTGACGCGTTGAGGAAAAACAAAGCTTGCTGAAATGTTGTATAATAACTACTTTATTTATCTGTCGAAAGCGTTTTCTTTTCATTTTTAGAATCTGATAAATTCTCAAAGAAAAAGCTGGTAAGGCAACGAGTTTAATAACTACCTATGGGTTTAACATTTTTAGTTTAGGTTTATTGTGTATAATTTTATCTAATTTTATAGCAAGCAACTATACCAAACTCTATTCGTAAAAATGTCTATGAACCACTGCCATTCCTGATTCCAGAAAATAAACCAGCAACAAAAATTGTAAGTAATGGAGACTACTCCCAAAATAGATGACATGCTAACAATTCTACCTAATGATAGAAAAATGATCATTAATTTTGCGTATTTTCTTAACCGATCTGACTGACCAATACAAACTCAATATTTTGCTTTAGCAGAACTTGTTTTTCTTTTTGCATCTAGTGCCCAACCTCACAGAAAGAACCTTTTATTTTCTCAGTAACATTGTTTGTTTTTTAACTTCTAGGACCTTTTCATCTTACTTTTCAAACCA
Source organism: Parotoplana pacifica (assembly GCA_034780595.1). Taxonomy (NCBI): domain Eukaryota; kingdom Metazoa; phylum Platyhelminthes; order Proseriata; family Otoplanidae; genus Parotoplana; species Parotoplana pacifica. The sequence goes on from JAUYWI010068842.1 coordinate 4,740, forward strand.
ATTATCTTTTTCATCTCTAAAGACACATTGATTGATTTCAAATAATCGATTGAAGTTTTAATCTTAAGACTTTTCGAAGTTTTAAAACTAGTAGAAATTTTGAGTCTTCATCGTTTGAACAACTGATAATTTGGTAAAAAGATAGAAGAAGCGCATATATTTAACATTTTATTAATTAGATAAAATTTCCTATTAGTTTAACATTAAAATACGTTTATTAATTCTTTAAGGAGAGCCAGTTTGAGATATCCTAAATTGACGACGGCTCTGGTCTATAAACTCAAAACTCGTTTTAAGATATTCTTTAATATCAAAATCAGGTTTTGACTTAAAACAGAGAATATAACTTAGAGATGTTTTAAAACCGGTTTTTATTTGAACAACAAATAGTTTGCTTGATTTTTATGTATAAAATTCGTTCAAGAAAAAATATATTTCCAAGTTGGTTTTAAGACGTAGTTTGATATAAACAACCTTTAGTTTTTAGATTTAGTCCTTAGTATATACATCAAGTTAGGGTTTCAAGTGTGCAAGTAGGTAAGTACATGCCTAAGTGAGAAGCGTGGGTTATGTTCACCAATAAAAATTTTGTTGCCAATTTCAATTTATTCATTATGAGTTTGAACATGATAATTATCATGTTCAAACCCATAATCTTTTGGTGAGGTCAGATCTCTTTGAGATCAGATTAAGTTTTTTATATTAGGGATTGGTTACGCTTTGTGTTAGAAGTGTGCAAGGACATTAGATTCAGAATTTAAGGTTAGAATTCAGATTGTATTAGTTGAACTTTGAACTTAATGAAATCCTTAGGTTTTAGTTTTGTTGTTATTTACAATTTTGTTATTAAAAATGAAAATGGATTTAATTTTTGGATGTAAAAGAAAAATTACTATATTTTATTATTTAGCAACATATTCAGTTGAAGATTTGGTGAGAGATTTGGCTTGGTAAAGGTGTTAATGTAATAATCTGGTGTAAATACTTTCCATTTTTTAAACATATATGTACATGTATATAATAATTCATATTCTTGATTATTTATTAATTATATTATGTAGCTACTCATTTGTTTCTGTTACTGCAATAAAGTATATGTTGAAAGAAACCTTACTAGCGTCGCGAGCAAAGCATAATGGCTGAAATAAGCTTAGTAAAAAAATTACCGAAAGACAGTAATTTAGAAGATTTTTATGCTTGGAATAATAAAATATTGGCTTTTGTAGAATTGTTAGTTGAAGAAGATAAGTATTTAAAGTATTCAGTCGCTGGAGCAAGACTTGGAATAGAGTTTGATGAAAGAACAACATTTTCGTCTGTTAGAAAAGATTGAAAATATATATTCAAAACAATCAACAAAAGTGCATTTCCTTTTAAATTTTTTTACAAAGTGTAGCATTTTCAGCTGTGTGGAATATTAAAAACACGTTATCATTCAAAACATCTAAAGAAAGCAAGGATCAAACAATATGTCAACATATACCTACGTGAACAACTAAATTCAGAACTACGTCTGTTATTTGTTAACACAGAATTAAACGAAATGATTGAATTACTTTAAATGTGCCTAAACAAAGTCAGCTGTCTTCAGATACATATGTCGGTAATATTCAATAAAAAAATAGTGATCAGTGCTATACCTAATTGTGACAAAAAAGTTCATTGCTCACAACAGTGTTTCTCCAAAAAGTTTTTGTGTACAGCATGCAACAAGTAAGGACATTTATCTAAACATTGTTACTCTGCACAAAAACTCTGTAGTGACGACTTTGTTGGAGGAACAAAGTGGTCAAACTCTGCACTAAAGAATGTTTTATTCTATCAGTTTTTACATAGCATTCACTGTTTTGATAAAAGTGCTATTGGACCATCAAATGCGCGATTTACTAGTGTCTCGGTCAAAACATTTTTCTCTTTTTGCTGTATTACGTTACCGATTACATTTTGTGAAAAAATGATTAATCATGAATTTCGTATTGTCGATTTGCTTTTTAATTTGATTATTGGTGTTGATGTTATGAGTAAATTTAAAGTTAAAATTACAATTGCTGAAAAGGAATTGTCTATTGTAAGAGACATCAGAGTGAACCTATTTATGTAATACAACCAATATTATTACTATTGATGAGTATTTGAAATTGTTTACTTTCCCGGGGAATATATCTAGTTCTGATATACTAAGTACAACGTTTAAAACATTCCATGTTCCTCTGAAAAGATGCCCATATTTTGCTTGAAAAATATTAGGTGTGAGTGTAGCACATGCACCTGAAATAGAAAAAAACAATATTTATAACTACATCAAAGGCGTCTCCTCCCCCCAGACATGATAATAACTAATTTCAATGATTACCTTCAGTGAGATTCAGCATCCAATTAGCTCAAAATTAGAGTATTTGACTTATGTGTTCTCTAAAGGCATCACTTTTGCGATTACCCAGAAAGTTCTCAGCAACCAGTCTGAAACTTTGCCAAGCAGCTAATTGAACACTACTGAGCAGATTGAAGAATTCTTCGCTCTGCATCAACTTTCTGACTTGAGGACCAATGAATATTTCTTCTTTTACTTTGGTTTCTGACAATTCTAGAAACATTTGTTGAATGAACAAAAAGGCCCCAGATTGAAAATCAAGTGCCTCAACAAATTGCTTGTACAGACCTAGTTTGATATGAAGAGGAGGCATCAAGACCTTACCTTTGTTGACTAAAGGATCATAGTTGATATTGTTCTCACCAAAATTGAAGTTTTCACGAAGATGCCAGTTTTTAAGACCTGTAATGTTATGTTGTTTTACGGTTGTCCCATAAACATAAAAAGCAATTGTATTTAGCTTGACGCTTTCATAACTTTCCTTCCAGTTAGCAGAGTGAGCGATTGGAATAGATGGCAATTCATTTCCATAGTTGAGCAACACTGCTTTGAAACTCTGAACAGAACTGTCAATGAACAGCCGCCATTCTGTTGAAAATGTTTCAATCCAATTTCTTGGAATAGACCGGAGATATCGCTACAAAAACATATACAATCTTTGAATGTAAAACACTGCGAAAATCGTAGATACCGTTTTCTATGAAAACTTGTTTGACAGCTGTCATCAAGCAGGTTCCACTGTTTGAGGCGAGAGGTTGAAAGTTCTGCTTTTGATTTAGGGAATTCGAGATCGCGAATTAGATCATTCAGATCGTCTTGAGTAGGAAAATGAGGTATATCAGTTGGAAATTCATGATCAAAGATTGAGTCCTCATGCATGCTGTGGTGGCGAATCTGAAGTATATAAAGCTTTTTATACCTATATCTTGTACCTAATGTTAATTTTAGCTCCGATAGATTGCCTTTACTTTTATTTTGTAAAACTGATATAAGTTTTGATTAAGTTGATATGTTAAAAAAATAGCACTTATGTATGTATTTTAAAACAAATTACTTTAAATATTACTAGAAGCTTACCACGAAGTATTCAAACTTTATGGAAAAGAACATAGGTAAATTATTTAATCTTTTGTACTTTAAATAAACATCATCGCGTTCTATGTATAAGTCTTCCAACATTTTATAATGCTGCTTTCTCGTATATTATTTAGACATGTATAGTTAAACAATTTAAAATTTTCCAGTATTTATATATTTATGCGCATCAGTTGTTAAAACTATAGATTTAAACTTTCACAGGTTTTAAACCTTACGAAGTTTTAGTGATATGGTTTTAAGACGGCCGATCTTAAGACCACAAAAAGTTTTAAGTCAAACTTTGAAATTAACTATTGTGCTGGTGGCCCTTTACCCAATCTAAAGAAATGAGGCAGAACTGAAGAGCTACCACAGTTGGTGCTCAGAAATAGGTATTTATGATCATGTTTGAGACAGGAATGAAAGTTTCAAAACGTGATGTCCAATTCATATTATTCTTATGTATGTAATTCATTATAATGAATATTATACATACAAAATATTTTATTTTGTTTTGAATTTTTATTTAGTTTGTATTTATTAAATCATTGTGATGAATAATGAATTAATTGGAAATGTAAATGATATAGAGTAATCTAAAGGCAGAAAACAGCTTTTTACAGAAAATAGCAGGAGCCAATCATGGCATTATGTCCAAAAAATATTTTCAATTAATTATTATTATACATGGTGTATTAGAAATTGCGATTCCTGTGGTTGCTGGTCTGAATGACACCATATTGGGTCAGATGCGTATTTTTTTCAAAGTGGCTCTAAATGAGCTAAAATGATTCATTATTTGTTTCTAGGCTATTTTTACTGTTTTTTAAATAATTTGAGAAATTTCCTTTTACATCTTGTCAATTGGTCCGGTCCCAAAATTGGTGGACCTTAATTTCTGACATGGGATAAAGCTATGGCTTTTTACTTGGCACCTTAAAACTAATCAGATGAAAAAGAGATATGCCAAATATGGAGGAATTTCAATGAACTAGTCATATTTATTTGAAAATTAAATTGTCTATTTTTCCTATCTTTAATAAATTCAGAAGATTTTCTTATATGGGTAATTTTTAACCTCAGTTGTTTTGACAAAATTTTTGTATAGCAACTACGGTAGTTGTATTATAGACATTTCTAAAACGTAAATTTAATATGTGGGTAATATTCTATTACTTAAACAAAAATTAAGTTACATAGTGTTACCGTTTTTGATTAATTACCTTACGTATTAAAATTTATTTCAATTTGTCTGATTTTCTAATTCAGCAAAGAAATACACTTTATCCTCGTAGTAGTTCGGCATTATGCGGTCCGGTCACAAGTCAGACTTTGAAATTAGAAGCGCATCCAAAATATGACGGCGATATGGTAATAGGGTCTTTTGATTCCAATTATCTTTTGCCGTCACATGCTGAATTCAAAGTTGAAACAGTTCCAATGCGTCTTGTAAATCAGAAAGAATTGTTTACAGAAACGCAATACACAGGAAGTATTTACAAACGTCAAATAAAGCGGGCTACTGATAGAAAAGATTCTCACGTTAATAGGGTAAGAAATAATTGTAAATTTTTAGGTATTTATATAACCAATTGTTCTTTAATATATTTTAATTATTATAAGCGAACCTTTGTATTATAATAGCTTTTATATGAAATGTGATGTGTATAAACCTTTAAAAAGTAAAGTTTTACAGTAAGCTACTCTGAACAAATTTGATTAAGTTTTTTCTTTTAAATAAATTGAGGTCAAAAGATAATATGATAAGAAATTGTTCAAAATATAACCAATTTTCTCTTTCGATCTCATTTTTATTATTATCATCTAAAAAATGTTGACTATAATGTATACTTTTGACACTTTGTATACGTAAATTGTACAACGAAGCTTTATGCTGGTTATGAAATTGTCAAGTACATCTTGAATATCTAGATCAATGTTTTGAAAAGCATCAGAGAAGAAACACACTTTTCATGAGTTTAAAGAAATATTTTCGGGTCACATCCTTTGCTTTATGAAGAGCTTCCTTCAGCTAAGTCTTTCAATTCGTTGGGTGATTAAACTATTATCTCTAATATCGATGTTTATTAACTGTTCGGTGATCGATTAAATTATATGGTAAAACATGAACGATTAATAAAGCAAAATCGGACGATATAGTGTACGTAAAGTAATTATTTTATTGTTATCAATTATATGGCAAAAATAGAAAAGGAGGTGATTGATGCTGCACACTTCCCTACTACGAGGAACAATTGCCCACAAGTATAATAAAATAACATTGATTATAAAAAATATTTAAAAATGATTATAAAATTTCATCTTAGAATCCAAAAATAGCTTTCCAAAGTGAGACAATAATAATTTATTATAATTTTAGAAATCGATAACAAATACGATTTGGCACGAGCTAACAATTCCAAAGAGAACAGATTCTCAATTGAAAGATTCCGTCCTACCTATGGCATCTCTATCCAAAGAGTCAATTCGACCTATTTCATCATTAAAAGGTTCAATCCCGCTAATTTCAGAATCAAAAGAATCAATAATGACGGTTTCAGAGTCTAACGAATCAATACCACCTATTAAAACATTCAAACAATCCATTCCAACTACTAAAACATTGAAAGTTTCGGATTCCACTAAATCACGAACTAGTCTGACCTCAATATCGCGCAAGTCTTTTGATGCTTCACAAAAAACGTCACTTAAATCTGATTCAGGAATTATTTTTTTTACCAAAAAATCAAAGTATGTAATTGTTATTAGTAGTAGAATATTGCTGTATGAATCAATGCTAATATGTAACTAAAGATAAAGACATTATATAGCTAGTATAAGATTTATTGTTACACAATATTTGTGATAATGTGTTAGCCTTTGTCAACCTCAACATATTGCTCTTTATACTTAAGTGCCGCACCAAGAGGCAACCAAGAACTTTCTTAAACATCTACAGGGCAAATCGAACGCTTCTAAGCCGTTCTGACACCCCGGTATGCTAGCTCAATTTCTGATATTTAGGAAGTAGACAATCTTTACACTTTACAAGATGCTATCAAATAGTGAAACACTGTTTTGTATTATTTTGTAAATGTAAATGCTTAGCTGTGTTTTAAGGAGTGTGCGGCATCCTACTCGGAAGCAGCACCGTGAGTTCCACGAGCATCTTGTGGCATTTCCAACAGTTCAGTTTTAAAACACATCCTGACCTGCAAGACTGATTTCAATGGAGATAAGGATGTTACAAAATTGCAGTTCAAATATGACTACCTATCTGTTAGACTTACCAAAAATTTCCAGTCAACTTGCAAGCGAAGAGTTACAGTACCCAATCTTTTTACTCTTCCTGAAAGACACGTTATTTTTTCTTATATTTTCCAAGACAAGTTTACTTTAATTTGTCATCTATTCTTAATCGATTTTGATTTTTGAATTATTTTCGTTTTATTGTAATTGGTGTGCTAGGTACTTACATTTTACTTTTATTATGTATGCATTATTAGGGAGTATCTGGGTTCCAAACATTATGTAACAACAAACCTTGCAGTTTGGCTTTGTCTTCATTTAGTTTGAGAATAATGTATATTTATTTTAAAATTATTCCTGAAGTACTATACTCAGTAATATGTAATATTGATACAAGACTGTTTAACGCAGATTAATAATATATGTGAACAAATTCATTTCTTTTGTCAAACATTGGACGCGACTGAAGCTTAGTGGTTCCTGTTGGACTAGAGATTCTAGGGGTCTCTGGTTTAAATCCCGCCTAATACTATCTAATAGGTACTGCTAAAGCTGCCATCAGATCTATATTCCTAGGCCCAAACCTACCGACTATAATATTAAGTCTCGAAAAGAGGAAACCCCTATCTACTAAGTTAGAACCGCCCACTGTCAGATGTCCAACGCCTAAAAAGAAAAGATGAAAATTAGAAATGCCAATAGCCTTTGGTCCTTCTGTAAATCGAGCCCAGAAACCATAGAACATTGCCCGGCTTTCCTTATTCAAACATATGCAAACGATTAGCCGATGTAGAATCAAAATTGGCGGCCCCTTTGAAGATTAAGCTTATTAGGTCTAACATCTTGATGTTTTTATCTTTCTATTGTTTTTCTTTCAAAGAATTTGGTTAAACAACAAAAATTCCAGTAGTAAAGCCGATTTCTTTTTATAAGACCGCTTGAGTAGAACCAGTTATTAACTGGTTTAAAATGGACTTAAATTTGTCCGAGGCATCCTATGCTAGCAGAACTGTTGTCTCTGAGGATGTTGCTCCCTGTACATATAATGACGCAAGAATACTCTGGGTGGACAAACAGCGATCACTTCATAATCAACTGCTTATCTCTATCAAAAAACAAATCCCTATGCTGTTCTAAGACCTGCCTATTGGAAGAGCACGTGTTTGTTTTTTAGTCTCATACAGAGAACCCCAAAACCCCTATAGACGGTAAATCCCACATGGGTAGGTAATTTTTCAAATTGATATTGAAAGAAATGTGTGACATTTTATCAAAAATATATAAGTACAAATGAAAAATTTTATGAAGTATTAAAAGTTTATAAAAACACTTTTGTATTACACATAAATTTTATCAAAAACATAGGTACAAAATTATATACAGTGCTCGCAAAAAACAGTTTTTGGCTCCAAACTAAATTGTATTTCACGAAAGATATAAACAGATGCTGATATGTCGCCGTTCAATTTAATTATTTCCTAAATGTCATTTTTCAATGACTTGAACTGCCATTTTGAAAATGGTTTGTACATAGTTTGTGACAGCATCCAAGAACTCGGCATGGCTTGCATAATTGATACCCAGACGAAATACTTCAAAATTAAAGTCTGGGCTGTATGCTGGTTGGGGCACAAATATAACCTTTTAAGAGTTTAAAAATTCAGTCACAATACGAGATTCTTGAGGTCGAGCATTATAGTGCATGAGTAGGATATTGTGGGGCAAAACGGGCTCATTCACATTACTAAAATACCTACATAAGTGATTACGTTGAGTACAGCGTCAACTGTTTCTCCTTCTGAAGTAGTTTCGTCGTAAAATTTACTAGCCGTTATCAGGAGATTTTTTTTGCAAAAAAATAACAAATTTCTCAATAAATATAAAAACACGTTTTTTTGGCGAGATTATATTTTATGAAGTATTAAATTTAAATACTTTTGTGTTACACTTTATATTACGATTCAGAAAATTATTTTACTAAGTATGTAGTGTAATTTTCCAGGTACTTAAAGTATTCCCTGTAATTTTCTTCTACCTTTGTGATTTAAAAAAAATTATAGTGAAAACATCAATGCAGACAAGCCAACATTCAAAAGAAAAGCGAAATTGGTGAAAGATATCAATGCTTTTGCTATGAGTAAATTTGAATATTTTAAACTTAAATAAATAAATAACAACGAATAATTAAATAACATAGCCATTATTCAATTTTAGCAACAACTTCGAGCTGGCCTGATATCCGCCCGTTGTCAGGTGTTTTGGAACATTCAGGACTCAAATGGGAACGAATAAAGGTAGGTACTTAATTCTTAAAGTTTTTGAATCTAAATGCAAATATACATAGTTGTTCAAAATCAAGGATTTCTTTGACTGAAGCTAACTCAATTGTCTACAATTCGCTATTTTTATAATTGTACTATTCAAAAGCCATTTTTTAATCACAATCATATGATTCTGTATTGAGCTCATCTGAACTTTTCTGTTTTTCTATTTTTCTTGATTCTCTAGATAAGTTTGGAACGTCAACACATTTATGATAAATACATATGGATTTATTTACGTCCTTATTTCATTAAAATTTGAACAATGACTATATCATTTATTTATCTATCTACATATCTATAGTGTTCTACCGAATCAATTATTAGGCAGGTTCAATTCTATGGCATCCACTTTCTCCATCCTTCTCGGTTTGCTTGCACGGTCCTTCAATTCCCTATAGGTGTTTGGTTTGAATTCTTCTAACATCCCCTTTCTTGGTTTTCCTCTTCCATTTTTCCCTAGAAATCGACCTTCCAGAATTGCTTTGACCATTCCTTCTCCATGTATAATATGTCCAATCCAATTCTTCTTCTGATTATTGTTTCCAACATGCTTCGTTTTTTTATTTTTTGAGTACTTCTTGAACTGTCTTCATGTCTTTTCATGTTATCTGTTGCATTCTTCTCCAAATCCACATTTCTAGTGCTTCAATTTTTTTTCTAATCTTTTTTTGCAATGTCCAGGTCTCCACTCCATATAGTGCTATACTCCATACAATTGTCTTCACGATTTTCTTCTTAGTTTCTAGTTGTTAATAATTTATTTCATACAAAGATTTATCATAAAGTTGATGATTTTTCTTTTGAAGTTATTAACATGCCATTTTTTGACAGTAATATTCATTCTGTTATTGGATATAATTGCCTATACAGCCAACTCATTAGGTAT
>JAUYWI010068853.1:0-14644 GCA_034780595.1 Parotoplana pacifica
CGTCGTAATGATTCCACAAGAAAAAGCATTTTTTCAGTTGAATATTCCATGATGATAAATAAATCAATATATGTGACCAGTTTCTAAATTATATAGATTTTAAAATCTATGATTCTTTTAAATAAATATCAAATAATTGAAGCAATAGACTATAATTCTCTTCATAAAAAACCATGGAAGAGACGTGTAGCCATAGACCAAAAGTAAATCATTAAAAAATGTTTATATAATTGAAAAACGACATTAATTTCGATACACCCTATAATACACTCGGTCAATGGAGTTTATTTACTGGGCGGCAGTCTTTATAATATACAGTAAAACAATCGAAATATTGTATTTTTAAAAACGTTAATGCTTTGTACATGCAATATGAGGCAGTTATAGCTACAAATAATACTTGATTTTGTAATATTTGGATGCTTGTTTGGTACCTATTTAGTATTTTTATATTTGTTTTTGTGATTTTGATAGATTAATGTTCTTTGAATGTGATTATAATTATACAGTGTATCTACAAGGTTCTTTCACATTCCGGTATATAGCCAATCAGTATAATCATGACTAAGTGTATTATGTGTATTACTATAATATATTATTAATTAATTCATCACTGTCTTTATTCACATATTTTGTGTAAATGTAAGGACTACCCTTCTTCGTAGATAGATAACCCCCCTGAGTGACTACTTATCCTAAATAGGGACTGTCAACTCAAGGCTTTATGTGGCACTAACTTTAGGGCCAATTTTTCATATCTTTGAACTACTGAACAAATTGCTTTAAAATTTGGAACATTGATATGAATTTTTGAGAGAATCGTATTTTTAATAGTTCGAGGTCATATGACCAAAACATCGGGATTTTTAATTGATTGCTCTGTTTAAATATGTAGATTGCTGATGGTGACAAATGTCGAAACATGTTCAATAAATAACTTGCTGTTTTTATTCCGATATTTTTATTTTTATATAAATAAAATTGAAAAATTTAAGCTAATTTATTGCCAAATTTATGCCATGCTTGAAATATATAATTTATATCCAGGAACTGTCAACTCCATACTTTTGCTTGTCGCAAACTTTAGGCTGGTTGTTAAATGTCAATTTTTCATATTTCTAAAACTACTCAACCATAAATTTAGATAAAACACGTAATTTTTAGAAAAGGCCATGATACTTCCCCCAAACTAAGATTATGCCTTGGAGATATTGAAATAAAAGAAGAAGAAAAAACAAAATACCTAGGAACAATACTACAAAATAATCTAAAATGGAATGAGCACATCAAAAATATTATAAATAAAATAAATAAGCTCATACCACTATGCTTTAATATCAGAAAAATACTTGAAAAAGATAAAAGATTAATTGTATATAAATCATTAATCCTATCAAAGATAAATTATTCAATTGAGTTATATGGCAGGACAAATAATCAATGGCTTCAACAATAGTAAACAAAAACTACTAATAGGATTTTAAAAATTTTATTTTAAAAACACAAACAATATGGTACGATTACATTTCACAAAGAACTAAAATTATTAACAGTACAAGATCATGCAAAATTGAGAATTATCTCTCCTAGTTCATAGACATGCATATACTCCAAAACATCAAAAGAAAAATCCTAGAGCTCTAAGAAATGCTGGAGACTTATTTGTGACTGCTCAAAGCTTTAACTACATATATAAAGAAAGTTGCGGACCTAGCTTCCATAGCAGAATTAAAACATAGGTATAGCAAATCGTGAAACTTTTAAAAACAAAGTAACTAATGGATATATTGTAACAAACTAAACTATATACGAGTATTCAATGAGACTTAATTTTGCTTGGTGTTTATTGTCTTATTTTTATATGAATCTTAATTGATCATTGTAATCTTTTGTGTATGTAATAGTTTGATTTTATGATTCTGTTTACGTTGAGTTAGTGTATTTCGCGCATTGTACCTACATACTTTTAATATTATTGTAAAAAGAATTTAATGTAAAATGATATACCTACAATGGTGGCCAAGTAGATCAAGAAAGTGCCTTTGGCTAGCCTTTTCTTTTTTACAAGAATAAAATTAATTTTTATTATTTATTTATTGATACCATTGTTTCAATCTTTGTCTCGAAGGAACTGGTGTAACATGTTGTTCAAGTAATATATACATCAATTTTTTATTTTCATATTTTTTGGAGTTCATTAGAAACTTCGTCTGATTTTATAGCTTAGTTATTAAAATTAAATATTGTTTCTTTTAAATAATTTTTAAAATGCCCCAAACTGTTTAAATTGCTTACAGTTCAAGTCTGATAAAATGTATGTAGTTATTCACAAGTAACTGGTGGTAGTAGTTAAATTCGGAAAGTTTATATCTTTATTGTCATTGCTTTTATGTTAGGTATATCTAGTAGATCTTCTGATTTATCGAATAATATGTAAATAAATATTAAATGTAAAAAATCCTCAAATTGAAAATGGAATTACATGTGGAACCACATTCCCAATTGATCTATAGCAATTTAAACGGAGGCAAAATAAGATATATTTTAGTTGGAATTCGCGCTGAGTTTATCCCGTCGAATCCGACTAAGGCGCATATCTAATAAAACAACAATCATAAAAATTGGTTTAGGAGGCAGCCTCTACATCCTATAAGAAGCGTTTTAAGTCTGTTTTGTTTCCGAATAACATCCAAACGAATCTTCAGTTTGGTATAACTTTCATAATCCCTAAACGATACCAAAATAAGTGTGTATAGAATTTATTTGTCTAGCACAAGACAACTTAAAGGTCTGATTTTTATTCCTAAGTGACTCGGACCGGCTACACCTTTTCGGGGTATCGAGGCCGAGCCCCCATCTTGACTTGAGTGCTAGGGACCTCAGAGAGTAAGAATACTAAAACTTGGTGCAGGGTAATAGCCTCTACGAGCCGCATATAGTCGAAAAACAAAATAACAAACTCCATTTTTAAAATTATTTTTTCAATTTATACCGAAATCTTCCGCACATTTAACGGGGGTGGGGCAAGCCACCACTTGGACAAGGGTTCTAATAAGATCAGATAACAAACAAACGAGTAAATAGATGCAGCCTCAAAGAATGATTAAATGACGGACAACTTGCTTGCAGTTTCAAAAATCATTCATGTCGGACATGGGTGATAAAGGCGCAAGCCTACACTCTTTCGTGGACCTAAGGCTTAAATTAGCAGTTTACAATTTAGACATAGAATTATTATGGGACATTAAATTTGCTTTCCAGTGTCCCCAAGCTGTTAGCATTAAATCCCTGAAAAATCGGAATTTCGACATGGGTGACTTAAAGCCATCATTAATTCTTAAGAGGTTGGAGCTGTGACTGACAATATTGACCTTGGTCCTGGGAAGTTCAAGCAGCACATTTCGCAACTATAAGGTCAAATGAATAAGTTTTACATTGTAAAACATCCACCCGTCTAGTTTGATTGTTTTGACATCTTCCGTCTGATGTAATTATTCCTTCCAAATAAATTTGAATTTCTTAACTTGTTCTACTTGTCGGCAATTCAGAGTAATGTTCACTGGATCGTTTCTCGTTCTTTTTATTCTCATTGCCTTTGTCTTCTGTGCGTTTATCTTTATACTGAATTTGTATAGCTTATCGTTGGGATTTTTATGAGTTGTTGAAGTCCCCATTCAGAGTCTGCCATTGTCCTTCGATCATCCGAAAAACATTCTTCTTGTATTAATTCACCACCTCTCTTAATGCCTTCATTGAACGTTGTCGAATGCTTTGTTCATTATGCGTTCGGGTATAGATTGAGAATAGTAATGGTGATATCAGACACCCTGCCTTATCTGTCCTAGCTCCGCGAGATTTGATTCGTTATTTCAATTTTTACGTTGTCATTTGATTGGTGTAGAGGTCTTGAATGAGTCTTCTGTCTTTCCAGTCAATTCCTATTCTTTTGAGTGTTTCCATAAATATTTTCCAATTCACTTTGTAAAATGCCTTTTTAAAGTCAATATAAGCAAGCATATGTAGGTATATATTTGTTGTGTTCTATGCTTCTTTCTATGATTGTTCACATTGCTTCTATGGCTTCCCTGGGTCGACATCCAAAAGAAATTTTGGTGGTGCAATAAAAGAAATGTGACATCAATGGTACTTTACTTTAAATTATTTTTAAATTCATATTTTCCAAAAGAGTAGGTATGTAGGTACCTACTATCAGAAAGATGGTGATTGTGATTCCAATAGGTTAAATACAAATAAAAAAATGTAAATCAATTTAACAAGAATCTAATCTAGATATATTATGTTAATCTACTCTTAACTTGGTCATACCTAAGGTTTTAATAAGTTGATTCCAGCAGTTTCTGTTGAGTTATAAATTTAATCTCCTAAATAGCATTAATTAATTGTTTTGTGTTTTTTTTAAAAAGTATATAATATCTGTTTAATGCCATCTCACAATTCATCTTTTATAATGATTAGTAGATTACTTTGCCCTTCTATTTACCTCTGTTTCTTTCTGTCTTCACATTTGACAAAGGCAAATGAGACCCCTGACGAACTTTTCAAAAACCTTACAGCCAATGCTACCAACACACGAGTTAGGGCCACTGCGATGAATGTAGACATCGACGGCCCAGCGAGTATCCCAATTCCTGATGAACTAAAACATTGCCCAGAGCCTCTGATTAGAATGGACAACAATGGTCGTTTAGTGTCACACAATTCCTTTGGCAAGACCATATACAACCCGGGGATGCGGTGTATATGGTCCTTTATAGCGCCTCCTAATCATAAGATTTATATTCAACCAACCACATTTGCCGTTGAATATAGCCAAGATTGTCAGGGCGATCATGTGGCAGCATTCGAACTGAAGGATATACCAAACAATGATACTGCTATGAAGGAAATAGGAAGGCATTGTGGTGGGAATGGAAATTTCCATTTCTTGTCGTCTGAAAACTCATTAGATCTACAATTTCAATCGGATGAAGCACTGGGCAAAAGAGGTTTTGAACTGCGTTATGCAATACTGAATTCAACTGAACACAAAGCCATGAAGGCTGCAAAAGCCAATAAGATTTGTTCAAAAGATATTCAAGATCAATGTGACAGTGGTGAATGCATTATGAAGGTAAGAAAATTAATTTTAGAAAATAGAAATAATTACGAGTAAACTAATGATCGAAATATTTATTGTTTTGCGTCATTATTGCCTACAAATCAATCTCATCAACATCTCCAATCGTTGTAAATAGAATATAATTCTACGTCATGTTGATGTCTGAGATCAACACCCTAATCATTAATGTTTTTATATTGGTAAACCCAATTAAATTTAGCAGCTGCTCATAACTATTTATGTTTAAGTGTCATAATAAAACAATTGGTATACTTTGAAAAAAATATACTACTTATTTATATTACTCGCACTTGATAGCCCGGGACAGCTGTTTCGGCCTTGTTGGGCGTCATCAGTTGCCTATTTTTTTAATTGTTGCTTTTAACATATATTTTATTTAAGTATAATTATTAATTTTATTTCAAAATCTATTAAGGAAATATAATTTCTTCAGAAGTAATTCATAGTTTTAACAGGAAATTAGAACGGATTTGATAAATTACTTCCTTTCATAAAATAATAGGAACCTGTCTGTTGCATAAAGAACGGTTTCACAAGTGTTGCTTTCTAATACAATTATTTTTACTTTTTTTAATTAAACTAATATAAGTCGTTTTAAGATAATTAATAATTTTATGGATAAACACTCAAATTGAAAATAGCTACCATTACACTAAGTATAAGTAGTTCTAAGGTTTTTTCTTTAATTGCTTAGTTTATTTAGCAAGGTTTATATGTTCTTTTATAAAATACAATGTGCAATTCAATATTTTAATTTTTCAGGCATGGAAATGTGATGGTATAGTTGACTGTAAAGACGGATCAGACGAAATCAACTGCTCCCCAACTCCTGAATGCCATTCATCTCAATTCAGCTGCGCCTCGTCAAATGTCACCTGTATTCCTCGGGAATGGGTCTGCGATGATGACAGGGACTGCGGAGATAACAGCGATGAATATTTGTGTCCATCCAAAGCGAAGGTAAAAAAACATATCACGATTCAACTATCACAGTGCATAATATTCAACTGTAGATTTTATTTTAATAAAATGAATAGTTTTATGTCCATTGGCCCATATCAGAAATAACGTGTTTACCTAACTACAATAAAAACTGAATTTGTGCTGTTAGAGAAATCTGCATCAATAACATGCAATGCAATTCATTCTCTTTTTTGAGTTTTAAACAGTGAACTCGTCAAATGGAAGAATTTTACTGTCAGTTTTAAAGTTTCGTGATATACATAGATGTTCTTAAGTAGGTACATACCTAAATTTGATTTTCCTATTTCTCCTTCATATCATAAATTAATTTAATTTTTCAATTTTTATATTTAATATTGGGGTAAAGTCGATGATTTGATACCGACCATATTTCAGATTTGGTTGAAATTAATTCTGTTTTTAGGTGCGCAGTTCTTGTAGCCACCAGCAAATTCCGAACAAACGCATTGTCGGCGGCAAACTAGCCCGACCGGGAAGCTGGCCCTGGCAAGTGTCTCTCCGGAAAAACGGGCAACACGTGTGCGGAGGATCTATCATCACTCCCAGCTGGATTGTCACCGCCGCCCACTGCACACATGGGTGAATGAACAATTAATTTATTCCATTTTGCACATAAATCGGTGTTTATCTAAGCGCCAATGGCAATTTGGCTGCTAGGCTTCCTATCCCAGCCCTGCCTAATGGGCTATAGATAGGGTCGTTAAAAGGGGGCCCTTCTTTTACCCTTTTTAGTTCAAAGGTGGAATGGTTTCCTAACTTCTGATTAAATGCCTTTCGTGCAGGCTCTGGTGGTAAGTTAAGTGTGCCAAATTATATCGGTCAGGTAGTTCAGGAGATACTTTGTCGTAAAAAGTGTTCTTCTTATTATTTTTGTTTCTTTTTCGGCGCCGATGTCATAGATTTTAATGTAATTTGGCACCTAGACTATAACTTTGGGATGAGGGGTAAAATTCCCTTCTCAGATTATTTGTGCCTTTGCTCAGAACGCCAATATCGCATAGCAATAATGAATTTATACAATGGTTTGTTACCATATACAAATTTTCCTTTATTCAACGTTTCACTTAGCAACTGTTGCTAGGGACACTAATATGGCACAGCAACAAACTATTTTTGCATATATGGGAGTAGTACACTTTCGAAAAGCGCATTTTAAAGTTTAAATAGAGTGAACTAATGGAAATATTTTTATTGAATAGCAAACTGCATATTATTCATATGTTAAGTGTAAAAATTTTAAAAATAACAGGTATGCTTTGATAAAAATATACTTCTTATTTAGTTACTCGCAGGTGATAGCCCAGGACAGCTGTTTCGGCCTTGTTGGGCCTCATCGGCCCCGCATAATCACAGCCTGAGCAATATAAAATTTTGTGTTCTTCATAGCAAAGCATAAAAGAATGGTAAAATTGCACAAGAAGAGAGAAAATAGAATATTTTCAGGAAAACTATATTGGAAAGCCTGTTTTTTATTTAAAGGCACTCACACTGTCAAAGTAGGTCCTGGCCAATTAATGTAATAACAGTAATAATTAAAAAAACAGGTATACTTTGATAAAAATATACTACTGAAAATGTGATTGATGATATACTGAACAGGGACTACCACAACTCATAAAATAACTCAACAATGAAACTAAACAATTTAGTATGAGGATCAACTTAAAGAAGACAAAGGCAATATGAATAATATCAAGAATGCTAAAACGACCCACTCAACATTACTTTGAATGACTAACAAGTTAAAAAAAAATTTGGGAGGAATAATTACATCAGATGGAAGATGTCAAGAAGAAATTCGAACTAGCATTTACAAAAAGAAGAGAACGTCCAACCAAAAGTCTGAAAGTAGAAACAAAGAAGAAAATAATGAAGGAGCAAACTTTTATGTGGTTCTGAGACGTTAACATCACATGAGCGCGATAGGAAGAGAATCGAATCGAAGCATTTGAAATGTGAATATAGAGAAGAATGCAGAAAATCTCATGGCAAGACAAGAAGACAAATGAAGAAGCCTTAGTGGATATCAATGAAAAGAAGGAACCCACTAAATACAATTACCAAGAATAAGAAAAAAATGGATAGGTTGCATATTGAGATGAGATAACATACTGAAAACGGTCATCGAAGGCAGACTTCTAGGAAAAAGAAGCCAATACAAAACCAAGGGAAAATGTTAACGGATCTTGTAAGAGTGTCATATTCAGATCAAAAGAATTGGCACGTAATAGGGAACATTGGAGAAAGTTGAATCCAGAGACATGTACCTACCCCAAGCCAGAGAACAAGATAGATTTATTGTGATATGGTCCAAATGAACCAAGAGCATGTAAGTAAAAACTCCAAAATATTTTTTTTTAAAGATCTGATGAGAGAGGAGACGCCAAACACATTTTTATTTAGATATTTGACCTAAAATTATATAAAACTTCCTTTTCAGCATTTACATTTGGCTCTATCAACAAAACTTTAAGCTAAGAGAAGGCCGCTCTTATGAAAATCGGGTGTAGCACGTACTCCCCCTTGGTGTTGCCCACTGCCTGATATATGTATGTGCCAAATTTCATTAAAATTTAGGGACCATCATCGGTGCTGCAGAAAAATTAAAGGAAGAATTAAAGGAAGATTTTTCTAAAGTGGCTAAATTTAAGGTTAATAACTCGATGTCTATGAAATTTGCTTATTTTGTTAAAATTGTAAGGCCAAATCTATTGACTGAATTTGATCATTGTAAGTTTTAAATAGTAGGCGATATAAATATCTAAAGTTTAGTTCATTTTATAATACTCCGGTAAGGCCAGCTGGCTAGAGAACCTATTGCCATAGCGCTTGGGTGTAGGTACCAAGTTTCGGACGAATCCTACCACGGAAACTCATTAGGCGGAAGAAAGCTTGGATTATCAGCAAAGGGTTAATAAATTGAAAGTCAGATCTCAACCAAATAATGTTTTGTGTTTTGAACTGTTGCAGGGTATCAATTCCACGTATCTGGATGGTTGATGCCGGACGATACTATGTCAATTCTGGTACTGGCATTCAGCGTAGACGAGTGGTTCAAATTGTTGATTACCCCCAATACAATCATCGACGTGTAAATAATGATATAAGTCTCTTCAGGGTATGTACCTACCTTTTTGTTTTTAATTGTAATTAATATCGTATTGGCACCCATTTAAAAGGTTTAGAGTTCTGAAGGAGAACATTTTTCATAAACTTTGAAAATTGAGTAGTAAACATAAAATTGCTTTAGTATGATTTTCCTAAAGCACTTCAAACCATTTTCAAAGAAAAACTGTTATAATTTCTTTAAATAATAAGTTACAGAAAATAAATCACTGAACATTATGGGATTTGGAATGTCTTGTCGTTTGAAATTAATAACCACTACACTCTAAAGCACATTTCCCGCAAAATAGAAAGATAAGCTGACTTGTTCAAAAAGTTATAGCCGACTTTAATACTCCATATTGTTGTAGGGGTGTAGCTTTGTAATAGGTCCGACCGTGTCTATGAAGTCCACCTTCTCCTTCGATACTGACTGGTTTGTTTGGTATGATCCTAGGATCCAATCTGAAATGAAATCGTTCAATTTTTAGTCTTGTAAAATATCATTATTTTGATGACATTTATTTAGTAGCGGGAAAAAAAGATTTATCACGTTAATTCAAAAATATAAATTCTCTATTTAAAGACCTTTGTTTAAAGAAATTAGCTAACTAACGCGCGTAAATTAATAACAGATTCCCAATCAGTTATAAAGTTAAAGCAATTGAGTTTCAGATAAAAGTAATCAGTTATCTAATTAATTTTAAGTTAAGACCCAACGTAATGAACTTCTTCTATTTCTCCCAAATTAGAAAATGTTAATTATTCCAAAAACTATATTTATACAAGAATGGATACATTGAAAATAGATTTACAAATTTACAAATTTATCAGAAGAGAAATACCAAACCAAACATAGGCGTTACTAACATCCTATTCCCCAGAGTATATAGTCAGGGGTTAGAGCCAGGCACCTCTGGATTGGGAGTCCAGGGTCCAACCACACGACCAGCGCTCTGTACCAAAGAATAGGAGCTTAGAAGCATTCTTATACTCACAGCCAACTACTGGAAATAGTTCGTTATAATTGTTTTGGTACGGGAAGCAGAACTTCTTATAAATGATAAGACAAATACAAACATGGACAGAACTTGTCACAAATATTCACATGACTGAAATGCTGAAAGTCTGGCTCAGACAGAATAAGCCCCGCTCATTAAAACCGCTGCACCCCTAGATTTTCACATTTTGCAATGTTATTTTAAACAGACACTCATGAGAAATTATATGACCAACAAAGTTAACATTTTCGCACAACTTTCAAGCAGGTCACATTGGATAGTTGTTTAAAATGGTTAACTTTGTTGGACGTATACTTTTCTCACAGTGACGGTTAAAAAATAACATTTTAAAATGTGAAAATCTAAGGGTGCAGCGTTTTTTAATGAGCGGGGCTGTACCTATATGATCTGCAAATATGTAGTATTATGAAATAAATCAGAAAAGAAACACCAAACCAAACATAGGCGTTTCTAATCATTTATAAGTAGTTGTGCTTCCTGTACCAAAACAAGAATAGCCAACTATTTCCAGTGCCTAGTCGCTGTAGGTATAAGAATGCTTCTATGCACCTCTTCTTTTGTACAGAGCGCTGGTCGTGTGGTTGGACACTGGACTCTGCGGAATAAGATGTTAGTAACAACTGAATTATTTCATATACTACTTGCAGAGCATAATGCTTGGTTTACAAATTGATTAGATATATCCAACACTGATATAAAAAATCAATTATTAAATAATTAATTTGGCTAGGTATACAGAAGTGTCTTGGTAGGTACCTATAACCTATTAATGTTTTTCTAGAAACAAACTTTGTAAACTCATTGTATAAATCAACCTATAGGGTGTCCGGAAAAAAAGTGCGTTTCTTATATATTAAATTTCTATTAGTTATTTATTCCATTAATAATATAGGTATACATGTTTAGAATCAGAAATATATACATAATAATATCAAAATTTACAAATCTTACACATCTTTTGGATATTCTCCATTTTTATCAATCACAAGTTGACAATGATCCTATACATACAAGTTTAGCTACCTACCAACTTTAGAACAAACAAAATACCTATATGAAAGTTACAAATAAGAATTGCAAAAAAACATCAATTTTACAATTAAGAACATTGTATATAATTTGTTCTTGTTTTATTTTTAAAATGGAGATCATTCATACCTTATCAAAGACAATATCTGTTGTTTGAACAATAAAATCACAACATAACAATCACAATAACAGTAGTTCTCTGATAGTTTAAAGTGTGTTTTTTATCTGTTAACAATTTTCTAATCTTCGGCACACCAAATGCTCTTTATAAATATCCTAATATTTAAGTTTGAAATCTTAGTATTATCAATATAATGCTTTATAAGACCATTTTTCATTATCACCCACCATATTCAGATTAATCCACCGCTTCAATTAAATTCCGCGATCCAACCTGTGTGTTTATCGACTGTGGAGCCTCCAGAAAAATATGCGTGCTATACATCGGGTTGGGGTGCTACCAAAGGTACAGGAGGCCAGGGCATTCTCAAGCAGACACAACTTCCTATTGTTAACAAACAGGTACTTTCGGTTCTTTTATAACAATAAACCCAATATACCAATAAGCATTTCCAATAAACAAAACATTGTAGTTTTAGACTATTAATTTGCTTCCATAAAAAAATCATAATTTTAGTTGTGCAATCAGTGGTATGGCGGTCGAATCACCAATCAAATGATCTGTGCGGGATTTGCACAAGGAGGGACTGATGCCTGTCAGGGAGATAGTGGGGGTCCACTTGTTTGCCCTTTGAAAAATCGATGGCATCTCTTCGGAGTCACATCCTTTGGTGATGGGTGTGCCCAGGCTCGTAAACCGGGGATCTACACCAACGTTCACCGATTTTTGCCCTGGATTCGTAATGTTTTACAATCTGCGGGATAATCATCGTCAGTTTTATCACATGAACTATTTGATGAATGTAATGTAACTATGTTTGTAGTAAAATTTTGTACTATTCAATTCTTAACTGTAAATCAATATTATTCTTTTACCTACTTTTTTTTAAGTTTGTTCATCAAATTCGCTGAAAACTTTCCTATGATCACAGTTCTTAGCTGTAAATATTGGATACTCAAAAAGCTGCATAATTTTTATATTTAGCAGGATTTTGTGGTTTTAACTCCCTTTGATAGTATCTGCCGAAATACAATTTATAAAAAATAACTAACTGAATGTAGATAGAAAATATTTAAAAAATATCAGAATTTAAGCAAAAGGAAACAGAACCAGTAAAATGGATAAAGTCAGACTTCAACCCTTCGTCGATAATCATATTTTTGTATTATGGGCATTTATTCTTTATCTAATAGGTTACCTAGTGTGCCAGTAATAATCGCCATATCTTTATCCAAATTCAGAATTTAAGATCCATTGATTTTGGGCCTAGAAGCGGCGGTCGATTTTTCTCAAATTCAATTCTATTGAATAAAATCATTCCAAAACCACGCTGAATGAAATATAACTAACCATTTTTAAATCATTCAGAACTTTTTTGAACCATTTTGAAAAAAAAATATTTACAGACCTCCTATTGAAATTTCTCGCTATTTTGAATTTGAGTAAATTATTAATGTTTGGCAAAATCATCGTTACATTTTTCCTCACAATATTTTAAAACATACTTTATTCCGAAATATTGGCTACCATGCAAGTCATAAGGTTCAAACACTATGTAAGCTTTGTATGCACTTTAAACAAGTAGTTCCTAAGTTTTATGAATAATTTTCTGAAGAGTTATTCCTAGACCGATACTGATCAAAATGTTTTCTGCTCTGATGCAGGAACTTTCAGCCACTGATAAACTAAAATAAACTCGTTTAATTACAGGGACAAGTAACATGGTAGGTACTTTTTCATCAATTTTCTCAATGAGTGATTTCAGGTTTAGTGTTAAACTCGAGTATGCGTTACTCAGGTGTTAGCGGAACAAAGTGTTGAGTTAACCAAAGTGTTTATTAATACATTCACATTTTAATGCGCATTTTAATACGGAATAGAAATTAGTAAATGATAAAGCCATTTAGGGCATTTAAAGTACCTATTGATACAGTGAAATGATTTGAACATGACAAGATATTCCTAGGTCTTAGTTTCGTTGTTAATATCATTTAAGATTCTGACAACAATTCATTGTCAATGACATCAACCTTAGAAATGCAGTCACTTCATATATGTATTTAACCAAAAGTCACTCAGTCAAAGCCGTTGCAAGGTCGACATCTTGTTAGTGAATTAGGCACCTAAATTTTTATATGCGACATAGGTACCAACTTGCCACCCTTAAATATCTTCGTTTTCACACACCTATTATAACTATTATAAAATAATTTTTCATAAATATATGATCATTTTTATTTGACCACTTAACTGAAACCCAAACTAAAATTGATATTCCAGGAGTAAAAAATACTAAAATAATATATTATAAAATCTGATTTAAAATGATTTCTTGCTAATCTAAATCCAATTTGACAGGACAAAATGTTTTTTTAGTATATTATAAGTTAAACTAAATATTACCTACAAAAATTAACAAAAATGGTTGTAACAATTGTAAGAACAATATGAGCTTTGGCCGACCCATTTCAAATGATCTGCCAAGCTTTACGTTCCTTTGTTGTAGAGTTAACTAAATCCATAGTAAGTCCAGACCATTTTCTGATGTTGTCAAGATGCTGTATGGGTTTTTGGTCTACCTCATCTCACATTTTGCGTTGAAGAATTGCTCTGGTGAGGTTGCAACCCTCTTCTCTACATTGGCAATTTAAGTTTGTAGTTCTTGGATCTGTTGTGGTTACCCAAAAACTTATTTAGTTAGGCTAATACTTTTGAAAGTTTTCAATACCCTTTAATCTTAAAAGTTCAAATCCACTGTTTTATATTAATAAACTGTCTAATAGCTAATTAATTTGTATTAATTTTGTTTTAGAATTTAATTTCCGGCGTTGGTAAAATATGATTTTCAACAGATTGGCAAATTCCTTAAAATTAACAAAATAATATTTATCTAGATAGAATGAATATAAATAAACAAATAATAACTACATATATTTAGATAAAGGTAGCAAATTGTATTTTTTAACGTACTAAAATGAGCCAATTCCGAGATTTTGTTGGGTTCATCATAAGCAATTGACGATAGAAAATACCAACAATTGTGGTGTTTCTGTACGTACATAGATAATTAATACGCATGCTCGAAGACTTACAAGGTACCTATGATAAAATAAATAGATTTTAAGCAGTAAGGATTAATTCATGATAACCGGATCACCTTAAGTAGTGCAAGGTCGACATCTTGTTAGTGAATTAGGCACCTAAATTTTTATATGCGACATAGGTACCAACTTGCCACCCTTA
>JAUYWI010068864.1:0-26160 GCA_034780595.1 Parotoplana pacifica
GATTTACTGTCTGTAAGGACTTTGATGCGATTTCCAGACTTTTCCTTCTTGGCGTTGAGGATGATCAGGAGGCCTATTCTCAAAGCCACCAGCTCCGTTCTGCAGCTGGAGCAGTATTTCCCAGCCGGAATCGCTTCTCTATCAATGCTGCCGTCTTTCCAGTAGATAACAATACCACCACCTCCATTTGTAATGCCCCCGGTAGCAGAACCGTCCATGTACATAGCGGTGTCAGCCGCGTCGAGGGTCGCCAGGTAGTTCATGGCTTCTTCTTTCCGCTCTTTAGCTTCACCCTCTCTAGTGGTTGTACCATTTATCTGTGTCCTGATCTCTAGGCATTCAGTGTGGTTACGCCACCCTTCCAGTGTTGTTAGCGGCCTTTGACGAATCTCTCAAAATCTTTTGCTGTACATGAAGTCTTAGAAATGGATCCTAATTTGCTGCGAGGTTTGCCTTTTTAGGAATAAGAATAAAGGTGGCATGTTTCCAGTCACTGGGAGTTTGATTATTCTGCCAGGTCAGATTGCAAACCTTTAAGAGAGCTTCAACTTCTTTAGTGCTGTGATGGTGGAGCATTTCATTGTACATAGATGTCATAAAGGGCAGGGCTTTGTCTTTTGGCAGATTTCGTCCAGAGTGAAGTCACTACATAAATTTTCTCGAGTGATGTTGCAGTGGGTGGAAATCTTGTTCAGTTTGACAGATTTGTTGATAGTACCATCTTACTGAGGGTTGCGAGGAAGTCTGCTGACATTAGCGTATTCACCACAGAAGGCACTGGCTTTTTGATAGTCAGTGTAGCTTCATCCATATTGGGAGAGATTGTCTTGCCATTGAGGCTATGAATATTCTTCCAAACTGAGTTAGTGGTTGTGGTAAGGCTCAAAGTGCTGATAAATTCTTTCCATGATTTTTCTTTGGCTTTTGGCTTCCTCAGATTTTTTTATCCATTTTGTGCGAAGGTCATCCTTGTTTGTATTGACATTAAGTTCTCTATTGGCTTTATTGAGTTCTAAGATGGCCTGTTGCACATCCTTGTTACACCACACTTGAAGGTTTCTGCGCCTTCCCTCTCGGAATATTAACTATTGCTGCTGAAGTAATGGCGTTTTTGAGGATGTCCCATGCCAAAGGAACGCTGTCTGGAAATTGTTTGGGTATGAGCTTGTCTGTTTCTGTTTGAAAGGCTTCCCAGTTGGCATTCTTAAAGGCCCACTTGGTGGTGCGTTTTTCATTGAGATTTCATAAGAGGTGAGTGTAGAAGGAGCTCAATTAGAATAGTAATGTGGTCAGAGTTCCACTTGATCTTTCCTTCCCAGCTGCTATGAATGATAGTGGCATAGGGATTTCTAGGGTTTCCGGTGATGCAAGAAGTGAAGGTATGAATTTCAGGGTTGCTGACTGCAATACACATGTTGTCCATCATCCAGCCAGCTAGAAGGTTGCCTCTAGAATCGGGGCTGATAAATTAGTCCCAGAATTCATGATGAGAGTTGAAGTCGCCACAGTAGATGTTGTTATGGTCTGTTTGGAAGGAGTAGGGGTTGAAGTTGTCTTTTCTGTCATCATTGGCACCACTATTGATTGGAGGAATATATATATATATATATATATAGGAATTGACTGAGAAGACCGAAGATTTATTTAAGACCTCTACATACAACAATCAAACGGAAAAATTGGAAATAACGATTCAGATCCAGCGGAGATAGGACACAGAGTAAAGCAGGGATGTCTGTAAGCACTACTATTCTCAATCTACACAAGCCGAATGCATGATGAATGAAGCATTCGACAATATTAATGAAGACATTAAGATAGGTGGTGAGTTAATACAAGAAGTACAATTTGCGGATGATCAAGGGACAATTGCAGACTGAACAGGTAATACTACAACAACTCCTAAATAAACTCAACGTTAAAGCCAAAAAAGAATAATATGAATATCAATGTAAAGATGATAAAGGTAAAGAAAATATCAAGAATTGTAAACCACCCATTCAACATTATTCTGAATGACCAACAAGTAGAACAAGTTAAAAAATTCAAATATTTGGGAGGAATAATTACATCAGACAGAAAATGTCAAGAAGAAATCGGAACTAGAATAACAATGGAAAAGACGGCATTACAAATAGAAGAGTACTTCTAACCAAGAGTCTGAAAATAGAAACAGAGAAGAAAATAATGAAGACGCTATTCTGGAACATACTTTTATGTGGTTCAGAGACGTGGATACTATATTACCAAGCGTAAAAAATTGGAAAGGTGACATATTGAGAAGAGATAACCGACTGAAAATAGTCATTGAAGGCAGACTTCTAGGAAAAATAAGCCAAGGCAAACCAAGGAAAAACATGTTAACGGATCTTGTAAGAGTTTCATATCGGATCTTAAGGAATTGGCACGTAATAGGTAATAGTGGAGAAAGTGGAATCCATAGATATGGACCTGCCTTAAGGCAGATAAGTGTTTCGGGGCTAATAATCCATTCACTACAATATTTAGGCATCGGCTGTATTAAAACGGAAAAATGCAATGAATCTGTAATTGTCTTTCGTCTTAATTCGAGAAAGTATTACCTGCTTGATATTTTCTTTTTTATAATTTAAATATTTTTAATATGCGTTTGTGTTGACTAATTTATAAATAAAAGACAAATTACAAAACTTTTCGTCTTTTCCGTCCAAATTTTAACATGAAGTACAGTGAAGAGATGTTTCGTAACTGATAAGTAAACGATAAAATTTTATAGAAATCAACTAAATTACACTATGAACTGAATAGAAAAATACAACTACAAAGGCAGGCAAATCTAACCTGCTATAGAATAGAACAAAATGCATAAGTTGGTAATCAAAGTCCTTTTATTGAACAAGAACAATGAGATAGAACAACGAAAATATTAGAATAGTAAAACTTGAAGGTGCTTGCATCAATGACATTGTATTTTAGTTGTCTTTTGTGTCCTGTCTGAAGGAATAGACGAAAAGCTTGGCAATTAGCCTTACTTTTTATTTATAAATGAGAAAATGTATTCTGGGAAAGCCAAATTAATCTGAAGCTGCTCTGGTACTTTGTTTCCTATACTAGGCCAGAGGGGTTTTTGATGCCCCACCATCTCACTATATTTTTCATGGAGTCTGAAAATTTAAGTAGTCCATTCCATTTTTTTAAATACTGCCTTCGAAAAAAAAATACGACATATCTACAGGTATACGTATAGCACGAAATAACATTAATGTTTATTTTGTTATATTGGTAAACTTAAAATAATATTAAATTAGACATATTAAAACGGTACTATTTTTACTTTTTTACTAAAATATGTTTATATAATAATGTAAACAAAGATAGTGTAGATGACATAGCGAATGTCATTTTACAATATACATACATATAAGGAACTAGTAATAAAATATATCAAAATATGTTAAAATTAACTAGCGTTACCTATTCGTGTAATTGTATCTTATTAAAATATGCATCATTTTTTGTTATAGTTTAAGAAAATTATAAAACAAAACAGTTATTTGTTCTTTTGATTTCAAAATTTTATATACTCATTTTTGTGGTTGCATTTAATTCATTAACCCATTTTACAAAGGTAGTAAGATTGAGTTTGAATATTTCTTTGTGTATTGATTAACTTTTCCAACAGAATTGCAGCGGATAAATATTTTCTTTCTGTTCTGTATGAAATATAATGATAACAATGTACCTACGCACCATATGTGGAGAAAGTTAAACACAATTGTTTCATTACCAGCTTCACACATCTATCTATCTTATTCTCTGCCTTGTGGCAGGTCCATGTCTATGGATTCCACTTTCTCCACTGTTCCCTATTAAGTGCCAATTCTTTAAAATCTGAATATGATACACTTAGAAGATCCGTTAACATGTTTTTCCTTGGCTTCTTTGTCCTAGAAGTCTGCCTTCAGTGGCTGTTTTCAGAACTGAAGAGAACTTCTAACCAAGAGTCTGAAAGTAGAAACAAAGAAGAAAATAGTGAAGACACTAATCTCAATCATACTTCTACTATATGATTCTGAGACGTGGACGCTACATGAAAGCGATAAGAAGAAATCGAAATATTTGAAATGTGGATATGGAGAAGAACAAAAGATCTCATGGCAAGATAAGTAGACAAATAAAGAAGTTTTAACGGATATAAATAAAGGAAGAAACCTACTAAATACAATTACCAAGCGCAAGAAAATTAGGATAGGTCACACTTATAGAATGGTTAAACACATATGTATATCATGATTAACTAAATATTCATACCTATACCTTTTAACAAATAGGAGAAATTCAAAAGACAATTTGAAGTTAGACAAATAAAAATATTCTTACGACTGGAACTGTGCTGTTTATTAAAGTCATCTGTACAGGATCCCAGCGGTTGTCGGCTGTCAATAAAAACTTTATTAAAGTTTCACATAAAAACATTTTCAGTTTTTTAGAAGTTTTTTTGTTGTTAAATTGTTTTTGTAGTTGATATTTTTTCTTGACCCTTTTTAGTCTGAGATGCTTTTTTCATAGTTATTTTTTTACTCTGACTTTTTTAAAGAAAAACCTGTGATGACCCTATTCAAATTTGAAATTCCTTTTGGATATTACTTTCTATGACGTATGTAGTGTATGCAGTGAAAATATTTAATGAGCTGAGCTAATTGCACAGTAATAAATAAATCATTATTATTCTGTGAATAAAATCATTGGCAACATCTAATGCACCTATTGACCCTTAGCATCCGACGTGAATAGTTGTTAGCGCTGATTTTAAATACTATAGGCTTCGCTCCTAGCCCGAAATGTACTAGTGTTCCATGTTACAAATTTCTACTTCGAAAATTGCGACCGCAATCATGATGACATACGTAATGTACATACCTACATAACCACATATAAATATTTGTTTGTTAAACCCAGTCTAACGACTTTGGATGTAATTTAATGAAAACTGTATTCTACGGTCAATATTTTGCTAAATGCAATCAGACAAAAATATTTGGCCATCATAGCACAAAAAACTGAATTTGAAAAACATGTTCTAGAAATCATTGTTGATACGGTTTATTCATAAAATCAATAGAGACCTCTATTCCCTATAGACATCTATGTATATATTATTTTCCGTTTGAAGCATTTTATCAGCTTAATAAGATCCAACTGAAAAATAATATTTAGCATAGATATTTGATTTAAAAAATCGACTATGTTATCGTTGTGGTACACAGGATGTATATGTAGTACATATCTTTTGTTTAACTTATTAGGTTATAAAGGAATGGAAGTAAAATACATTTATCAAATTAATGCTCTGATAACTTGCCATTTTATACTTTAACAATTTATTGAACGTAAGGTTTCTAACATAAATTAGTAGCGAAATTCTATTCTTTTCTTCTTGCTTCGTTGGTCGTAATGGTTTCTGTCAAGTATAACTATTAAGTTTATAGCTACAACATTTTATACAAGTTTTCCTATACCTGCTATATCATCTGGAAGCGTGTATATTGAAGGGTAACCAAATGGGAATCTTAGAATACGAGCTGATGATCGGATAGTTGATTAGAAGTAGATAGACTCGGTTCTAATTATAAAGAAAAGACCCTATGATTGAACAGATGATGTTAAAATGCAATATTGAACAATTGAGAGCTTCTATGCAGGAACCACATGACAACCAAAAACTGAATTTTTCACAATACGTGTTTTTGTGAAATGTTTTATATAGATTCATTTTTTTCCAATTTTTAAAAAGTTTTTTATATCTCTGAATATACATTGGATGAAGATAGTAGTTGTACCATTGGATGAGGCTTGTGATTTTAGTGGGAATTAGCTAATTGTGGTTTTGCACGGAGGCTTTCAATCAAACTTGAAATGATATACATGTAGGTATCAAAATTCATTCTATGGATGACTAATGGATATTTATTTTACACCACATTCTAGTTTGTTGCCAGATATTTTTTAAGACACATTCAATTTCAGCACAATTGGTACAACAAAACAACTTTTAAAGCCACCATGGTAAAGTCAAAAATTATCGTCACTAAATTTTATTTATTTTAAAAATTTTTTAGAGTACCTAAATGTTGTCAGCGTTTTTTCTTTGTCAGAGAAGTAAATCGTTGATTACTTTAGATGAAAGTTTACTATTAGTAGCTGCCTATTCAGCAGGATTATACCAATTACGTTTGCCAGCTTTGCGGCTACTCAGACTATACG
The DNA here is from genome assembly GCA_034780595.1 of Parotoplana pacifica. Classification (NCBI taxonomy): domain Eukaryota; kingdom Metazoa; phylum Platyhelminthes; order Proseriata; family Otoplanidae; genus Parotoplana; species Parotoplana pacifica. Next base: position 6,244 of record JAUYWI010068864.1, read on the forward strand.
GTGGGGCGTCTAAAAGAGTCATTATGATATGTAATAATGATAAAGTCGAATTTTTCACACTTTTTGTATGTGTGTATCTACTTCTATTATGCAAAATGCCTGGAAAATTTATACACAATGAAATTGTAAGTCAGTTTTTTCTTTTTTTTAGTTGGAAAATGCAGGTGATTTTTGGAAAAAAATTGATAATCACCAACAAATTGATTATGGAACTTCAATTTATATTATACTGATTACCATGTCGACCGTTGGATACGGTGATTTTTCTCCTACAAGTATTCTAGGGAAAGTATTCATCATTATCTTTATTTTGTATGCCTTGGTAAGTTTTTTATATTCGACGCCTACGCATCAGTAGCTAATTAGGTTATTAGTTGATCAAAAACATAGTAATCGTTTCTACTAAAACTGAGTGACTATTATGTATCTTCCGTGTTTACAGATTATGAATAATTGAATATAATTTTTAAAACAAAAGTTAACTGTGTCGATCCTTCATATACTTACATGAAACCTTTAGCTATTTTATTATTCATATCAGAAACAAGCCTCATAAGTTAGTGTTGATTCTATAACACCCGAAAAGTGTTATCTTTGATCGCTCGCTTTCTGCTTAAACTTTATTTAATTTGCTAAATTAATGACCAACAATTTTTAAACTAAATCATTCCTAATTTAGCTTTAGGTCTTAAATGTCTAGTCTTATAATTTAATAGGTTCACGAGAAGTACAAAATTTAAATTTAAATTTATTATTGCGATAAATTAATGATAATCATAATTTGGATTTCTTTATGAAAAAAATTAACAAAACTTATTAGACTAGATGTCGTTTGACTATTACCAGAAATAACCAACAACAAAGCATATGTTAATCAATAGCTAATCGTTTGTTTCTTCTATTAGTATTTTCGGATATTGTGAACCTCGCATAGTTACAAAACGACGCTACAAGATCAACAAATACAGATAAATAGTCTTTCACATCAAGTTACTTGAGTTACGAACTGACTTTACTCTCATTAAAAATGTATCGAATTTTAAATTTCATTGGAAGAAAGTGAAATTTTTAAAATCTTATTGTCAAAATCACAGTACAAATTTATGTCTAATACTCGTACCTACGTAATGTGGGTACCTAACTACTGCGAAGCATTAATTTGTTAAAATTAAAGTATTTTATTAATTCATGTAGTGAATTGACTATGAAATATTTAACCATTATGAAATGAACACACAAATATAGTGACCCATGTTGCTAACAATAACTTCCATTTTGATATTTTTAGGGTTTGTTTACTAGCATACTGCCAGAAATTGCTCACTTGATGGAAAATACTACGCGTTATGATGGGTCATACAATAACATTTTTGGACAAGGGTAAGTCCAAGTCTTTATTATTAGTAAATAGTTTTTATTTGCATTTAATGAATACACTTTAGCTAGTTTTTTAGATTTAATTCGACAGTGAATTATTTCATTTTATTATGTGGTGTAGGTACCATGTAAAGATTATGTGCATTTGGATTGCAGTCAATTCCATTCATAATCAATTTAGCAGGCCTGTGATTGTTCCTAAAATTGCATTTAATTCCTAAAAATAACCATAACACCAAAAAAGATAGGTAACTATTTTGTTTCCAAACGAATTCTACAATTCTTTTGTAGACATTTTCTCCCTTGTTTAGTAAGGTGGTTGGCGAGGCACAATATTAGAAAATTTCATTTAAAAAATATTGACCCACAAAAGATTTTTGGAATTCGTTTGGAAATACAATAGTTACCTATCATTTTTTGGTGGTAAGGTTATTTTTGAGTGGGGTTGGATTTTAAAGCATTTGTAGTAAAATAAAATTGTGCTTATGATTTTGTAAATTTAACTCAGTCTGTGAAACTGTCAAGTCCACAAGGCTGCAGAAACTACATGGGTTAAGGTTATTTTTTTATTATTAAAAAATGGTAATAACAGTGGCACAAAGCTTGTACTTTTTTTACCAATTATATTAGTCTTTCTTTTCTAAACATATTCCTAAAATTTTATCAAATAATTCCTCAAAATATTTTGAAATGCTATCACAGGCTTGATTTATTTAGAAATCGCCAATTCAGAATTGAACATATGTACATCCCAGAAAGAATAATTGTTCTAGATAGTTTTCACTTATTAGTCAAATTCAATTTGGATTTTGTAAAAAAAAATTGTTGTTGTTTAATTGAGTTGTTTAAGTTTAATTAATCGAATTTAAGTAATATGCAGCTGTTTGTTTCAATGCCTCTAAAGCAGTTTTTGATACGTTTCATATTATCTTATTATTTGTGACGTGGTATCAGATTTATAGATGCGATTATTGTGTCTCTCAAGATGTTTCTCGTCTTCTGTTTTTGTTTATGTCAACCTAAATAATTAATTATTTCCAAGTGTCCTCTTTTGAAATTAATAACACTACTGTTGCATGCAAGATAACCCAAAGCAAAGTTACACTAAACTTTAGAAAACTAATCTTTGTGAAATTTTAGTTTATTGATTGGTCGTATGAGTTTTGATATTTAATAATATATCGGTGTCATTTTATCAGAACCTCATAATATATTCTTCCAAATATATTTTTATGAATACAACTGAAATTGATATAATCTCAACTAATAAGTATTTAGGAAAAAGTCCCATAGGTATTTGAAAAACCTGTTTGCCAGATATGCATGTGTATGTGTGAATTTTGGTTGAAATTAGATATGAAACTTTTTAAATCAGATCTAACTAAAAATAGGATTAAAATGTATTCACAGCCGACAGCTAGCATTCGTATCTTGTGGTAAACATCAGGATCATAGAAATGTATTATAGACTACCATATATTTTCTATATATTTCTATGGCTGTCGGGATGTAATATTTATTAATAATTTTCAACAACAAAAAAGCTTGATAACAGACAATTAATATTACTTGATTTTTCTATCACTACACATTTAATTTAAAATTGGAAATAGGCGTGATTAATATACCATATTGGCGTGCTGCTATAGTGTCTGCATTAGTTTTTTATGTAATTAATTATGTTTTTGAAATATCGTAGTATGTACATTTCTTCATGCAATTAATATGATTGTTTTATAGACATATTGTTGTGACAGGAAATTTGTCGACTGCAAACATGCATGCATTTCTGAGAGACTTTCTACATCCAGATCGAAAGAAATACAATCGCAATCTAAAAATTATATTTCTTGGGGAGTAAGTTTCACTGCTTGTTCAAAAATTTTACCAAAGTATGTAAGTATGTCGGGTGTGGTCGGATATTAAAAAATGGTTTACAATAAATGACCTCAAACCATAATATACAAACACAAATAAAGATTCAATATCTTTTTTAAAACCGCTTCTTTTTTATACGTACATTTAGTTTAAATATTGGATTTATTCTTTAAAAGTGGCTAAATATGGAAATTTTAAAGGAATTTAAAGAAATTAATGGTTATAATTTAATTCATTAATAAAATATTTTTTGTTAAGCTTTTATAACTAAAAACTACGCGTCTATTTTATTCTTATGTAAGAGATGACGCATTCTCATCCAAGACAAAATTTTAAAAACTAAAAATACCTATAGTATCAATATAGGTTATTAACATTTTAAACCAGTTTTATCTTGAAAAATAGAATACATAATTATATGTGTTGGTAAATGTGTACACTTCCGAACCACTAGAACATTATACTTTTTGTGGATTGTTTAGACTGAAATATTCCTAGTGTTTTTGGGCTAGATAGTCATCTGCGAAGGTTAAATATCAGAAGAAACACTAAATTTGTTTTAGGTTTTTTGTTTCTTGCAATTTAATTGATATTTTTATGCTTAAAAACAAATAATAGATTAAGTAAATGTTTAAAAAGTGGAAATGTTTTTTGAAATATATATACCAATTAATGATTTCTGAGAATTAGACCTGTTTCCAAACCAACAAATAACAACATTGTGACACAATAGAATGTCAATTATAAACATTTAAAAATGTGACACATGTTTTTAGAATTTGAATTAGATATACGTACGTACACGTATATATTACGTATGTTATTCTTTTTATAAATAAAAAGTAAAAGCAATAAATTGTCGACATTTCAATTTTAATACTATACATTATCTGTCTGTCTGTGTGTGGCGTCCTTGTTGCCAAGGTTAGCCTGCACTACGAGCTTCCACTTTGTTCTGTCCTGCGCTTGTCTCACTAGTTCGTCTGTGTGCCTCGTTTTCCCCCATTTCTTTACGTCGTCCCATCACATTTTTCTTGGTGTCTGCCTCTTCCTCTTTTTCCTTCTAGCTTTCCTAGCAATATTTCATTCTGAAGGCCATTAGCTCTGACAATATTTCCGCATTTCTTGCAGAAGCTGCAGTCTGTGTCTTAATAAGCTCTATTACCTCCCTGTTGGGTATTCTTCTTGTCCAGATAATTTTCTGTACAACCACATTTCTAAACTTCAATCCTTTTTCCATTTCTGGTGACATCGTCCAGGTTTCTGATAGAGTAAAAATAGAGTAGAAATAATGTAACAGCGAACAGCTGTCAGTTTTGTAGTAATTTTGAATTTGCTTATCTTTAAAAACATATTACAAGTTCGAAAATGTTGTCCTGGCAATCTGAATTCTTCTTTTCATGTCTTTCTTGCAGTTGCCATTGCTTGTAAACAATTGCCCCAGGTAAATAAAGCTCTCTAGGTTGCTCCCGTTTTCTGATATGTTTCTATTTTCAACTGTTGTGATTTTACCGACGATCATCACATTTGTCTTCTTGTCATATATTCTCATTCCGATTCTCTCACCTTTCTTATTCACAATGTTAAGCAAATTTAGGAAATCTTATTCGTTCTCTGCAACTATCGTCGTGTCATCTGCATGACGCAAGTTATTAATGACTGTTCCATTGACCTTGTAGCCTTTTACTTCATTAAACATATCCACTGTGTATCTGCTGAACAGAATCTGGAACATTACACACCCTTGTCTCACACCTTTCTCAATCTTAATACTTTCTGAAAGCAAATCTCCTACTCTAACTTCAGCTGTTTGGTCCCAATAAAGGTGTTGAATTATTCTTCTATCTTTTCCATCTTTCTACATCTCCTTAGGCATTCCATTAACTTCTTATGCTTCACTCTGTCAAAAGTTTTCTCATAGTCCAGAAACAAATGTATAGTTTCTTTTGTTTATCTATAGCACACTCTCACACAGCATCCTCAAATTAAAAATTGTGTCTCTAGTGTCCTTATTCTTTCTAAATCCATTACTGTTCCTCAATGATTTCATTCATGATCTTTTTGTCTATTCTGTACATTATGATTCTTATCGTTCTGTACTCTTCACATTTAGTTGTTGCCGGTTTCTTCGGTAGCTGTATGAAAACAGATTGAGTGGAATAAGACCATGATTGTAGATGAGGTTGAGCCGCTGACGAATCCGTGCCAGATTTTTGCCATCTATTGCTTTTAACATTTCTGCCGTGATGACATCTTGCATCTTGCCCTGTTGCTTTATTATCTTTTATTTTACTAATTGCCTTTCTCATTTCACTTTCTAATATCTCTGCTCCTTCTTCATACTCGATGATCGTCTTTCCGTCTCTCTTCGTCCTCAGAAGTTTCTGAATGTATTCAACTCAACGGTTTTCCACCTTTTCATTTTCAAAGAGAATATTGCCATCTTTATCTTGTATACCTACGTTATTTACTTTCTTTTTACTACCAGTAACCTCTTGTATCTTTTGGTGAATAGGTCGCCATTGCTTTGCATTTTCTAATTCTTCAATTTCTTTACACTGTGCATTTAACCATTTTTCTTTTGCCTCAAAGCAAGCCTTCTTAATTTCTTTATTTTTTACTTTGTACTGTTCCCTCAGTCCTTTCAGCTTCTGTCTTCTGTCATCATTTGAGAATATTTTCGGTCATCCATGGTTGTTTATAGGTCTTTTCCTTTCGGAGCAGAATTTCCTTGACTGTGTCATATTCTTCACTATAGTTTCATTCCTCTGATCAATAATTGTACCTATTCTCATTCTGCTGTCTTTGATCGTCATTGATTTCTAAAGCCCTGTATTTATTCTGGAGGTGAATCTGAAACTCGTGTCTGGTATTGTTCATTTTCAAGCCACTACGGTCATAAATCTTTTAGTCATGATATTCTTGAGTTTCACTATCATGTTTGCTATTACTGGGTTGTGATCTGAATCATAATCTGTTCCTGGGTTGGTTTTGACCTTATGTATGCATTTTTTAAATCTGTTTCTAATCATGATGTAACCGATCTGCTTTCTTACTACGTCCACCGGACTTATCCATGTGTAAAGCTTTCTTGCTGGTTGACTGAACCATGTATTCATAATGCACATGTTGTAGTTTTCTGCAAACTCAATTAGACGTTCTCCTCGGTCATTTCTCGTTTCAAGACCCCATTTTCACACGACCTGGCTGTGCCTACTTCTTCCGGTCTTTGCATTAAGATCTCCCATGATAATAATGATCTCGTAGGACTTGACATGCTTAATGGTTGATTCTACTTTCTCATAAAATTTTTCTATTGCTTATATAATGCTGTTGTCGAATGGTTTTTCTGCTATTTTCAATAATAATACGCGGTCGGAACCTATGATGCTCTTGGCCATCATTTTCTTGATATAAATCCCACACTTTTTTTAATACATTGTGCCTCCTGAGTAGATCATTGTATCATTTGCTTTATTTATTATTCTAGAGCATGTCCATCTTATTTTGTACATACTGAGAATATCTATTTTCAACATTAACATTTCCTGAATAATATTGTCTAACTTTCTAATTGCCAGAGGCTTCTTACGTTCCATGTTGCAACTTGGAAATTTGGTTTCCTTGTTTTCAGATTAACAGCATCGAGAGAATTCCTTCTAATAGAATTTGCTGGGTTTGGGAATCCTCTGTCATTATGGTTATTCCTACTTTCAATTGACGGATTTCCTTACCTTGAATTATTTACAGAATGAGGCAATGAAGGGGACACATTACTTTCATCCATAGTGTTTTTCTTTTGATCTAAACTCATAGTGCTGTCTTTGGAACTTAAATACATAGTGAGGGCCCAACCTCTTCTATGGTGGCCGGCCACACACTGGTTTTTATGAGTTTCTTTCTCCAATGTGAGGTGCCTACCAAGGCTAAGCGAGCTCCATCTACCCCGGATTTAAATCAGAGTATCCTTTCTCCTAGCCTTTACCTAAAATGGTTTATCCGGGAACAAGGTATATTTAAAGGCTACCTATATCCGCCTTGTCATGAACTCTTCATAAGGTTATGAGACTTTTTTAAAGTTTGGCAGTGTCACCTGTCAACCCATCTCCCTTCTAAGTCCATCACTGTTGGTCCGGACTGCTTATTCGTCAGACTGAGTCTGCTTATTTCGCAGCTAACCACCTTTTCTGATGGCCGATCGCTATCCTCCACCTGCGATCCGCCCCTTACCAGTACAGCTCTGGAAGGAGAACTATTAGCTAATAGTACATTGTATATAAATTTAACTTTTTGTCTTGAAATGGGAATTACATACACTCTGAAATTCTTTGACTTTTCTTTTATCATTTTGTTTTGCTTTCGCATGGCCGTCACAGCTTCGTAGTGTCCTTTTTCTTGTAAATTTTTATCCTGCAGTTTCTTCTGCTTCCGCTTTTATATAGAAACTTTATTATATTATCTGCCGACTTTTAGGAAGATAGAGTTCCCGCTTATATTGTACAAGATAAAATAAAATATGAGGCAGTCACGAAATTAGTTTATAATTTTTGCTGAATAGAATTATATTTAATTATGCTGATGTTTATCTAACGATGTTTTCTGCTTCTAATGAATGAAGATAGGTAGGTATAAAAGAACCATTTCACGTCTTGTGGCTTTATTTTAGAGAGAATCCCGATGTGAAAATGACAGCATTGTTGAAATCTAATGAATTATATGTTCATTACTATCGAGGAAGAATAACGGATTTTCATGATCGAAAACGAGTTCATGTAAGTCAGCAAAGTATATTTATGATTATATTTCGGTGATTATAAGATGCAACAAACTGACGGTAGCTGTCAACAACACAGAAAAAGTGATGCTGAAATAAACATAGCAAATAATCATCATAATGATATGTATTCTTTATTTTATGACTTTTCTTTATAAATACAATTTTATTTTAGAAAACTAGCTAGATTTATGCCTATGTCTATATAGAATTAAATTTGCTTTACGATTTATCATTTCTTCTGTTTGCTTGTTATGAAACAAAAATCATTTTTATATATTTTTATATTAAACAACTTTATTTTAATAAAAAGAAACTTGTACCTACATGTATTCAATTCTGCAAATTACAATAATTCCTACATTAATGTTCCCATTTAAAATTTATAATAAACCTAAATCTGTACTTAGAGTAATTCAAAATTAAGCTAAATTTAATTTTCAAACCATAAATTACAGAACACACAGATAATAAGAAGATGTGTCAAGGAAAATATCAGTGAAAATTAATGTATGCTCTCAGTTAAAAAATTGTACGCGTTTTCCTCAGAGATGTCTCCCACGACAGCTTTGCTCTCACCAGATTGTCATTGACACATGGCACTTCCTAATGCTGCTGTGGCTAGACTTCCACACTGAAGCAGCCATATCAGACAGCTGTCAAATGAGAGGGTTAAAGGGTTTAGTGAGTGGTATTGTATTATCCCATTCTAAAATTGGATTAATCGATTTTTTTAATATAAGATTTAGCTTGTAAATTTTGTTTATTGAATTTTTGAACTTATGTATTTTGGAAAATGTCAAGGAAAATTATAAATTGTCAGTGAAAATGAACCCTGTTGTAGATGGATAGGCTGTAGAACAAAATGGAGATAATTTGTTTCTGATTTTGTATATTTGTTTAAATTTGTGGGGTCAATACAGTTATAGAAATACTTATTTATTCTGCTTTTTCTACCATTATGGTTTTCATAGTTTTATTATTTAGAGAAATAAATAATAATAAAAACCTATCAAATTTATAATTCTCCAAATCATCTTAATTTTATTTGTGTAATAGATTTTTGTTAAGATTAATTTATTTCTCTTCTTCTCTGAGAGTAAGTACATTGTTTCCGTTTTTACACTAGTAATCGGCTAACGAAAGATCAGATATTTAGTTATATGTCGGTTTGACTTCATAATAACTTGTTGTTTCATTTCATATTTCAATAAGATTATTTATCGGATTACAAAAGCGGTAGTTTTTTCATTTTTATTCATAAATATGGTGCTGCTTTAAGTAATAATTTAGAAACAGCGTTGATTTGTTTAGCAAATGTATATTTTGCAACAAAATTGTCCTTTTTTGACACGTTTGCTACGCAAACAGTACGAATATTAACTATTTAAATATACAAATGTTTAAAATTTCTTACTATAAAAACAATTATATAAAAGTGCCATTAACAGCCGAGTAAAGGTCAGATTTAGATGATGTACTAAACGTATTTTTTAGGAGTCAGATTTGCTACATTATGCACAAATTATTTGTTTTACAGATCCAGACAAGTGAAGTTGTAATTATCATCTCCAATAACACCGTTTCTGATCTTGACAATGAAGATTGGTGCAGTATTATGCAAGTTGTGGCCATAAAGGATGCCTCACCAAATGCACGAGTAATTGTTCAACTACATCGGTTTGAAAATAAGGTATGAGATGAGGTGGGGTGAGTGGCATGGAATGGTCTGGGATAGAATAGATTCTACGATAGGGTATAGGATGAAAAGGAATAGTTTGAAATATGGTGAGATGAAATGAGATAGAATGGAATGAAATGAAAGGCAATAGAATGGAATGGGATAGCATAAAATGAAATAAGAAATGGATAGGATGGAATAAAATGAGATGTAATAGAATGGAATGGAATGGAATGAAATAGGATAAGATGCAATAGAATAAGATGGGATATGATAGAATGGAATGAATTGAAATAGGATTTCATATAATGGAATGGAATGAGATGGGATAGCATAAAATGAAATAAGAAATGAATAGTATGGAATGAAATGAGATGGGATAGAATAGACTGGAATGAGGTAGGATAAGATGGAATAAAATGGATAAAATGAGATGGAGTAGGATTGAATAGAATGAGGTGGGATAGAATTGAATGAAATTAGATGAAATGATTAGACAACAAAATTAACTTGTACTTCTCAAAATGACAGATGCTCCAACTCAATGGTGTATTAGGGCATCATCTTGAGATTGCCTCGTATATGGGCTCTTGCCTTAAATTGTGGACAGTTGAGCCTGCTTCAACACACTAGACCTTGCCGGTTCAGTTACGGCAACAACACTCTTTAACCGTACCGTCTTTTGGCTTAACTGGTAGTTGTCGGTGATAAACAAAACTCCAGTTGTGTTTATTTTATCTCTGCTTTTTCAAAGCCGAAACAATTTTACACCTGGAAAAGGGGCACCATCAGGGTGGTTCGTCCGGAAATTTACCCAGATTTGTGAGGGTTTCACCAGTTCTACCTTTATCATTATAGGTTTCAATGTCTCGGTCTGGTTTCTCTCTGTCGCCAGTGTCTTGTACAGTTGTTCGTGTGTCTTATTCGGTTTGCTTTCGCACATTTTCTTCCACTTTCAGATGAGGATGGCACGTATTCATATGTCGTTTGAACCAACCCTCTGTCTTGAAGCTTTTGAAACAATTACTGACTGGATATGGTAGCTCTACATTTGTTTGGTAACTACTGCCTACCTAAATGGGTAGCGCATTGGACTACGGATCGGGAGTTACCCGGTTCGAGACCCGATTGTGGCACACTTTAAGTTACTTGGTAGACAGGGTTCCGAAAGTTCTCAGGGACTAGACAAACCACCTCCGATCCGCCTGATAATTGGTCAATGTGTCCCCATGGGAGCCGGTCTTAGCCCAAGGACGGTGAAGAGGTTGTCACCAGAGATCAATATGTGCTGCCTCCCATGGTGATCGCGGTGGTACTGTTACTACTGAAAGTACTATTTGCGAAATAGCACATTTTTTTGCTTATCACAATTAAAAGGGCTCATAGATACTGTGATGATATCACTCGATGTCCCGACATAAAGGATTGAATCCTCGCAGTGCCGCTAATAGAAGAATTAAATAAGAAGAACTACTGCCTGTCGTACAATGGTCATTTCTGATGTGTGTAAGCACAGTCTCTATTACAATCTGGGATTTCAAACACCACAACCTTTTCTTTTTCGATACGAAGGCTACCGTCTCTGCACCAATCTGTTTCTGAACTTTCTTAATTTCTTCCTTCATTCTCATCTTGCCTTCGTAAATGTCGCGTAGCGGTGTGCCACCCAAAAGGAATTGGGAATCCCCTTCAAGTCAGTCTAGCTATCCACTGTTGCTTTGTTCTAGCACCAATGCCATTTTCCCTGTTAGATGGGTACGAAGCAAAGAGCATGTGGCGGACTATACGTGGACAAGTGTCGCTTCAGATAGATTTCAGAAAACCCAGCCTTCTCCTGGCTATAGGCCATGTTAATATGTGGAAAAACCATTAGCCGATGCCCATACATTTTAATCAGCACAGAAAGGAAGGCACTTAGTCAAGATTCGTCCTGAGCTGTTGAGCATCGAGTTTGTACTATCATCCTCTTTTTGAGGCTCTTTTTTGTATCTAGTGAAATCTTGTCTGTAGAGAACAAGGGTTTTAGACTGGTCAAGATCGTTCAAGTTTCATTTATCCTCACACGGTCTCTTTATCTAAACCACCATCGGCAGTGACAATTTGACCAAGATTGATAAATTCTGTCACCCCAGTTAAAGACACCTTCATATCTGACTGGGGTTCACCAATGGCCATAACATTTGTTTTCTTAATGGAAATATTGATGCCCAACGGGTTTAAAATTTTGTTCAGGGAAAGCAAATCACTTTCCCGCACCTTATAGTCTTCATTTATTAGAAAGTGATCATCGGAATACTCGCTGTGAGGAACGTTTATCTCTGCTGGCTGTGCTGCCAATGTTCGAAACCTTTTTGATTGTAGCCAGTGTCGTTCCTTTAGAGAGTTTGCCGCATTTATTAGGTAGTGATATATGAAGAGGGTTGGTCCCCATGATACAACCCTCCTGTCTGACACCTCTATGCATACTGAACTCGGGACTTACCAATCCGTCATTTTGCCTTTGTACGGAGACCTTCGCCTACTGATCTTAGATTTGGGAGAACTCTCGCTTTTCATAGGCAGTCCTACATCAGCTGTCTAGGTAGGATGTCAAACGCTTTTTCGAGATCAATAAATATCGCCGTTAAGGGATATTTTTGTACCGAACCTGATTTTGAATCTGTCATAAACAAATATTGATTTGTGTATTCAAAATATTGATCACCCTGTTGTTATGTTTTATGAATTGAATTTTAACTTTCCGGTCATATTCTTTAAAAAGATTATACTTGTCCCTAGGCGATCTATTTATGTCTGCTCTATTTGAAGACTTTCCTCACGTAATCCACCGGATTATTATTCTCAGTGTTATGGTCAAAACCTGAACAATTTTTACCACAGCAAATATGTTTTTTTGCCATGCAACTAGTACTGTGATATAAGAACATTATTATTTTTGTTGGAAGGTACCTACTCAGTATAGCTAGCTCTTCAATAATAGTATTGTTAACATTTTCTTTACTAGCATTAAAATATTAGATTGGTTAATTATAGATCGGCTAATATACGCTGCTACTATGTACTTGGCTACACGTTCATTTATTCCATCAAAACATTCTATCTATTGCATTTATTTTTTGGTTGGGTATGGTATAACTAATTGATAAATGTTATACATAATTAGGCAGACATAATTTTTTTTTTAAATAAATACTCTAAGGAATATTAATTATTGTATTTAAGATAGCCGATTCTACATAAATAGTAGCTGTAAAGAAATAGCGATATTGTGAGGTTTTTGTTTAAATGTTAAATAATTAATTAACACAAGTTGGTATTGCCGATATCCATAGTAACACTGTATGAAATTGTTTTAATGCCTTAATTGCTATTATTATAGTTTTGTTTTTAAGTGAAAGAAAATTGAGTGAGTAGTGTATCTAGCGTTGATAAAGACCTAACAGTATGTTGACTGAATTTTCAAATAGTTATGTTCTGAATATGTCTCGGAGGTTCAAACCTCTTATTTCCTGAACGGTAATTAATTCTATCTGAGCATTTTGTATGTGATTACTAAATCGAAACGTATAAATCAAAGAATGTATCAAATCGCTTTAGGTATAAATATGCTCTAATAGTAATGCTACAATTGTACAACTAAAATCAATCCAGGTCTACATCCTCTGTTAGTTTGACGTAAGGTTAATTTATTTTGTTTTTTGTCTGAAGCCTTTAAGCTAATAAATAATTATTACTACGAAAAAAATGGAGTGTTGTATATACAGCGAAATCACGTTCATCGAAAATAATTATCATGAAGGAATATAAAGTAGTATAATCCGGAAGCCCGAAGGTTTTTCTAATCCTACTTTGGAGTGCTTATCAAATAGATGAAGCTAAGACCTATGCAACAGTTTCTCAATTGGTGCTTATACATTTTGTGGTCACTGAATGCATAGGTATGTACCTCAAAACTGTCATAAACACTATTTGATAGTTTTAATTTTGATGCTACTTATATAATTTCTATAAATAGTATCAAAATTAAAGCTATCAAAATGTCAGTTTTGAAAAACCAAATAATTTAAAACTTTCACAATATATTATGATATTTTTGGCATCTGTGGTGCGAATTTGAAGTAAACTAAAACAACCTTTTTATTGATATTTTCAGCATAGGAAAATACATTGACTGATCCCTTTTAATTCACCACAAAATTTATAATCCTCAGACTTACCATTTTGAATACGCTTTAATCCAAATTACACCGCTACCAGAAATAACAACAATAGACATGGCTTTATGCCCCATTAAATAAACAAATAGGAGAAAGAATTCAAAATGTTATTTAGCATAGGAAATATTTAATTTTTGGACCTGATTACATCATCGGTTCCTAGCTCAGCCCCCTTATCGTAAATTAATCGTATCTGTAAATGAATCTTTCCAATGTTACCTGTGTACCAAATCCTTGGCAATATAAATATTTTAGGGTGGGATATATTTCATACTTGCCGTGTACCAATTGGACGGAAATTTGTTACTACTATGAATCTAAAAACTACTAATATTATATTAAAAACTTTGTTTATTTTATAGTAGAAGCCTTCTACATAAATATTTTAAATATATGATATTTTTTTAGTAGTGAGTGACAAAATAATGTCACCAAACAAGTGAAAGCTAGACATCAACTAATTCATTTTTATAGACGTTACGTTAGAAATAATTATTGACGGTTGTATTCAATAAGATGGAACAGAGACAGACATTGGTGACGTCATTAAGGTCAAAAATTATTCTTTGACTACTGATTTTAAATTAAATTTTATGACTTAAGAGAGGGTCACATGACATCAGAAACGACGCAAGAGGTTAGGTACATAACACTGATGGCAAATTACACGGCAAACAGTTGTTTTGTTTTTTAAGCCATTATAAACTCTTTTGTGTCACCTTGTATTTTCCCTTATTTTAAGTAGTTAATCAAAGCTATTTCTTATACTTTAAGGCTCATTTATTGACCATTCCCAGCTGGAACCGGGCAAAAGGCGATGTGGCAGTGTGCCATTCTGAGATGCGACTTGGAATAATTGCTCAGAGTTGTCTGGCTCCTGGCTTCAGTACATTCTTGTCCAATATGATTGCACTTGATAAACCTGCGATTTCCTACAAAAAGGTCAGTTAGTATTGTTATATACATAATATTCGATACTCGAATGTTAAATAATGTAGACATTCGACTTTCCAGTTCAAATAACTGACTAATGTATTAGTTAAAAATAAAATCAAGTAGTTATTATGCAGAAATCTGGAATTTTATATTAATTGATCTAATATTTATAATTAATAAATCACCAGGGCAAAATTTCAAAGTAAACTGCATGTTGATTTGTTTTAGTTTGAAATAAAATAGTTATTTGTCAAATGAAATTACTGACACATAGTTTATATTTTATGTCTCTAATATCAGTACGGAATTCTGGAAATATAGTCATTTTTCAAAGGACCTTCAGGTAAAAATCAGTAAGAAAACTGGGAGTGAAAGATTAGAAGATGTTACAAAACACTTTGAACTACACATGAGTTTAATGGGGCTTTAACTAAAAATCGTTTTGACTGATTTTTCTTTATAAAAAAGGTTTTATGAAATATGCTTTTGAAAAACCCTAAATGGGTTGGTCTAATTGAAATACTTTGGTTTATATAGTTACTTGTATATCTTTTTCTATAAATTTATTTTATTTTAATTTTGTAATTTTAACAGAATAATTAATATTAAAAGGGGTCCAGCTCGATCAGCCTTGCTGTTTCTGGCTCCCTGTTAGGCACATGTCTATGTAAATGTAAAAAAACTTGCTTAACTAAATAAACTTATTATTATTATATTAGATTGTATTTTTGTAATTTTAAAACTTCTTTTTGATTGGTATGCATCTTTTGATATTAATCCATATTTATTGGTTTCTAATTTCTACAGTTTTCAAAAGGTTCGTGGCAATATAGCTACGTACGTGGTGGCGAATTTGAACTGTACGCTAGTAAATTCTCATCGAGTTTTAATGGTTTTACTTTCTCTCATGCTACCGAGTAAGTTTCGTCATTAATAATGGAACCAATATTTTGCGATATCTATAATTTGCAGTGGTATGCAATGTGCAGAACTTGACAAAATCTAAAGTTTATAAAATAACTTTCAATCGCAATATACATATACTAGACATATAAGTTTATCAACAGTCAAGCAGAAGAATGTTTATTTTAAATTTAAGATTAAGTTTGCTTTGTCGTTTTTCGAATTCAATGATTGGGTTATTTCTGGTTCATTATTGAAATCTAATAATCTACTGGTGGTTTTTATGTCATTGTAACACAAACAAAATTATAACTGCTTAATATAATATACCTACTATAATTCTGAGTTTATTTTGTCTAATTTCTCTAAATATAGTAAATTATATATGTGAATATTTTTGTGTATGTAAAGTTTACTAGTGATGTAAGCGAAACATATCAGTTTATTAAAGGAGAAGGCTAATCATCTGAATAATTGTTAGCGTAAATACCATTGTGCTTTATATATGTACGTACACATGGCAAGGACGTATACTAAAGCACAATTAAAACAATTTGTGAAGACTGAAAACACTAGATGTGGTGTTATTTAGTAAAAATCTATTGAACATATTTGTGAAATGGAAAAAGAATACATTTTATTCATTCTTTGGATTTCAGGTTGCACCTTGTCCTCAGAAATTGATATTTTTAAAGCCCAGAAGGTAATACACGTTACCGCCACGTCACGGGAGGGTAGTACTATCCCCTAGTAAATATTGGAACTTTGTCCCAGAACACATCAACCAATTTGGATGAAATTTGGAACCAAGATTGAAGATGAAGATCTGCAACTTTTGGTATAATAATTTTTAAGGTTTGACTCCCCACCCCCCACCACAAGGTCACATGACTTTACTCTGAAAAAATGAAATTTTACCTTATTTGGGCAAAATGTACTTTTTACATAAAAATCAATTGTGGTGTCAAATAATGATGAAATTGGATAAAATTTGGTGAATATATTCCAAATATATCATTATTCAAGATATAATATGGGTTATTGAAAATATCTATTTTTGTGCCCTAAGGTTCAACTTGAGAGCCATTTTTCTAAAAAAAATAATAACGGATAACTTTTCCTGAGAATTCACTCAATTGTGCCCCAGGACAAACTTTTCGTTTGATATATTTTTTTAGAAAAAATCGAATGAGCCGATAAAAGTTTTGAATTGTTTTTTTGTGGCCAAAATTGAGAATATGAAATTCCTCTATATTTAGATAAATAAAAAGTGAAAATTAATTTGCTAATAAATTAAGTATTCTTGATTAGAATTACTTCAAATTTAGCATGTGTATTCCATATCTGATACATCATAAGTATGCCAAGTAAAAAAACACAGCTTCATCCAAAGTCAGATATTGAGGTCCACTGATTTGAGGACTGGATCCGACCAACACATTACAAATCAATTTTTCTGAAATTCAATTCTAGAAATGACCTCGAAACTATGTATATACTATCAAGCCATTGTAAATCATTGAGAGCCATTTAATTGTTATAAAACTCACTTTTGAAAAAAACATTTTATGAACCTGTTGCGGTAGGCCTCATAAACCAAAAGTGAGGTTTTAATTTTCCAATTCATTGTGCCTTCCTAATTCTAAATTTTAAATTTGAGCAAGTTAGGATTGGGTGTTTCGTTTGGATTTTAGAGTCACTTTAGTGATTTTGGCCAAAATTATTGATTCCCCCCCCCCAAAAAAAAACATCGATAATAATCAATAGTATTTTTGAAAAACATGTTTGGATTCGTGTTATTGAGTGCCTAGTAGACCAACCAACACACCAAATCTGAAGCAAATCGGACAAACTTTTATTTGGTTTACCGAATTTCAGCCCAATCTATACATGGGAAGTATGACTTTAGGGGGCGGGGGTTGTACTACTCTCCCATTGCCGTTCAATCATGTAAAAAAGCAATATCGACAGGGGGTTAAATAATTCGCTGGCTGTCTACAGTGTATCCACCAAATATCAATTGACTACATCAATATTTTGACTTCTATTGATATGATTTGTTGCCATTTAGACCTGTGCACATGTCTTAGTCCGAAATGAATAACAACAAATAATAATGTATGCAAAATGTATTTTTATCCGATTTGTAAATAGAAGAATGGCAATTTTAGTCCTATCTGACCCCAAGTTATCATTTTCATAATATCTATACTTAAGTATTGTTCAAACTTTCCTTATACATTATATTAACATAAAATGTTTTGTTTTAAATGACTACGTAAGTTACATTTTCTTAAATTAGGTGTTTAAGATCAAAATCAATTACCTAATTTCCGAATTCACAACTACCGAAATGATATTTGATAGAAGGGCATCATACTAAATTATTTAGATTATGTATTTCCTTAATTTTAGGATTTGTTATTCAAAATTAAATGTAATGCTGTTGGCACTGCAAGTACATGTCAGTGACAAGGAGAGCTATACAATCATTAACCCGGCTGAGAAGATTGAGATTAATCCATTGTCGATGACAGCTTTGGTCTTAGCTGGTTATGAGGTGACCGCTCAACGGTGAGGTTATTTATATATATGTTGACCAAGTTTACTAAGATGACGTTTTTACTGGGCTTTGTCTTTTCTCGTTTACTTCTGCTGGTTTGGCGAGATAATCAGCTACTTATGTTTCTTGCTACAGTCTTTATTTTGTTTCCCCGATTTGCTTTATATGATGCTGTACAGATCTCAAGAGGTGATATCTTTGTAGTGATTTTAGGCTGTTCTCTTAGGATGGTGCAAATTCCGCATTCCTTTTTGCGTTTTTGTTGTGTTTCTACAAGATTTGCCTTTTCTTTTTTCTTGAAATCTTCTCGATATTGTTTTTTTTTGCCGTGTAGTGGGTGGTTAATGTTGCTTTTGTCGCTCAGGTGTTTCTCCTGCATTATGATCTCTTTGGCGATGAGAATAAAGTCTCCTTCAATTTAAGTGCTGTTGTAGCATATTATCGCTATCTAGCTGTGGGTATCCAAAACTACTGATTTGATGTAGCCTATTTATAAGGATCTGAGGTTTTTGTTTCTACATTCTTAGTCTTTATTGCTGACGGCTCTCATGGCATTGATCCTTTTTTCCGTCCTCTTTGGTGTGCTTGATACGATCGTCGAATTTGATACCAAGGAATTGTGTTGTTCCTGTTGATTTGTGTTGTTTTGATTAGGATTTTGCCAGTCCATTTTCTTTTTTATTTTAGTTGGTGAATACGATGTACTTATTCTGTTTATTACTGTTTAGTTCTCTTCTCCATTTTATTGCTCATTCCTCTGCCAGTTTGTTAATAGCTGATTGATCTTTCTGTGGTATTTTTCTGGTGTGGGTTCCTTGGGTTCGTTATGTTGGGTATTTAGCTCCTTTCCTGGTCGGTGAGGTTGGCACAGTTTGTGTAACGTTCATCTCCTTTACTTTGATTGAAACGCTCTGGTAGGTACCTTACTTTTTTGCCCACATTTCAGTTGCGTTCAATAATTTCCCTGTCTGACATCTTTTTATTTGAAACTGCAGCTGTCCGGTTATACATACCTATCACTACTCTTTCGAGTATAATCTGAAAAGTTTTATTAGTATTTACAGGGCCCTAGTTAACTTATTTTGATTGTGGGTGGGGGCAAACTAAATTAGGGGCCCCAAAAATCGAGTGAATTTAGCTTGTTTAAAAATTTTAGTTTGACATTATAGTCAACTAGTTTATCCCCACTTACATGAAAATAGTTTAAAATGGGTTTGAATAGACAATTATTTCTTGTGCTGAGCAGTGACAGATGTGCTGTATTTCCTTCCTTACTACTTATGATGACATGAATTATATATTTATAGGTAATGTGAACACTGTTTTTGGGGCACTTATGAATCAATGTATTCAGACTAGAAATAGTTATAAGTTCTATAATGGGTTTGCAAAAAAGGTCATTTTTATTAACAATATTACAATATTCATTAATTAATCGGGCATCAATGCATATTTTTGAGGGCGCGCAAGCGCCCGAATAAAATAATGCATTGATGCCCGATTAATTAATGGATAATGTTATTGTGCTTAAATTCAATGACCAAATTAAAATCATGCAACAATGTAGTATAAAATCGGGCATCATATT
>JAUYWI010068865.1:0-14642 GCA_034780595.1 Parotoplana pacifica
CACCCCGTTTTGGTAGGTAACATATTGCACCTATTCAATAATAGGTTTCCAAATGCACTGAAATTTCTTTAAAAAAACTTTAATATGCTCTCAGAGGACTTTATTTGACAACCTATTTTTTAAAATTTTATGAGGGAGGACTCTCAGACTCTCTCCCCCAACATACGTCTGCCCCACTTTGTACAAATGAATTAAATATCCTTAAAAATACTTAAATGTGCTCTCAGAGAGCCTAAGTTATTAGCACTAAATTTTTCACAAATTTTCTGTTGGAGAACCCCCCAAAATCCAACCACAAAAAGAATATGTTTACAGATACATTGAATATCATCAAAAAAATATCAATATGCTCTCAGAGGGCTTTAACTGTCACCTTTTTTTCTAAATTTTCTGCGGAAGGAGCATCAGACCCCCCCCCCCACCAGAAACAACTGCAAAAGGGGGCGGATCAGGGACCTATAAACATTTCCATTTTGTTTTAAAATACAAGTTAGAATCCTGAATGTGAATGTGTTTTCTGTATCTGTCCTCCCAATCTTGAAAGTGCGGCGGTGCCCCTGATTCAACATATAGGTGAAGCCTCCAGCCCCTCGCTTGTTAGAAGAGCTCTGGACATTGCAAATTCTAAGTTTAATTATTGACTAATCAACACATGAGCCAATGCATTTATAATTTAAAAATATGCACAACAGCCAACAAACCAAACTAATCCTAATTAAAAAACAGAATACTATATAGCCATGTTAGATTTGTTTTTTAAACATAGTATTCATCAATTACGTTAATGTCGTTTCTTCTCAAAAATTATACACCGGAAAATTTCAGCATGGCGTCATCAAGTCGGATACTGATTACAAATGCGATAACATTCAAAAAGAGAAGCAATCAGCAAGATCCTGATGGTTGAGCTATGCAAGTCTCCAATCTTATCTTTGATCGTCATCAATAATATCACCCAATCTTTACTACCTAGCTCATCAGACCGGGCAGCCTATATCTATGGCTAGGTCTATGGCTACCTCGTAGCCGGTTTATCAAAGCAGTACCTGCGTAACAGAGAAATTGGAAAAACTGTTCCCGTTATTAGAGAAACACTGATATGATAACTATTTCTGGTTCATCTCTTTCTCCTTACCTTTAACAGATATAATCCCGTACTAATGTATGCCCCCCTTTCTAACCCTCTATCTCTTTTTCCTAAATTTAGTTCATTACGGAATTGTTTAAATTTGCAATTATATAAGCTAGCTACCTACCCATTCAGTAAGTAACAAAATCGATACATTAAGACAAAAGTAATCATCATGATCCACACATTTTTGATAAGGAATTTTTAATTAAAATTAATTACTCTTTGAAAAATGTAGGTATTCTCGTGCCATACAATTCTGAAGATTAAAATCTTAAATTTAAATTAATCTACCTCTGACAAATGGATTAGATGTTAGATTAAGAGTCAGATTATCCCTATGTAACAATAAATTTAAGAAAAGAAATAATTATCAAAAACTGATATCCAGAAAAACTTAATTTAATCAAATTAGCTTCAATGACAATTAATTATCAAAACAAAAAATAACTCATTAAAATTATCTAAACAACTAATTTATATTACTTGTTGCAAATACACACAATAAAAAAAATCTTATCTAGTTTTACCAATATACAATACCTACTAGAGTAAAGAGAATTCTAGTTTACACATTTATCAATTATATTGAGCCCATCCTCAAATCGCAGTCCATAGATTTTCTAGAGAAATGGTGTACAATTTTGACATATCTCAAAATAAGGTCAAGTAAATCTGTTTCTTTAAGCATTTTTCTTGTTATCCTAATATGGGTCTTTTTAATATTAGCGGAAAGTTGTAATATTTAAAATAACGTAATAAAAATTCATATTAGAATTAATGGTATAGAAATAGTCGTATAGAATTAATGGTATAAAAATAATCGTATTCAAAAGTCATAATATAAAAAATCGTATAGAATTAATGGTATAGAAATGGTCGTATAGAATTAATGGTATAGAAATGGTCGTATAGAATTAATGGTACAAAAATGGTCGTATATAATTAATGGTATAGAAATGGTCGCAAAGAAAAGTCGTAATATAAAAGTGTAAAAATCTTAATGAAAAAGTTGTAACTGTATAAAATGCTATGGAATATAAATTAGCATTTCTTGACACATAAGTGATAACATATCCATTTCTACATCACAATTTCTAAAATGTTTTGCTAATAAGTCAATGATATTGTGAATAAATATATGATTTTTATCTTTGATTGTTTCTTATAAGACTTTTTTCTATAACATTTATTCTATTGGACTATTTCTAGACAATTAACTTTACGATTTTTTTATATTTTGACTAAATTGTCAGCGACATTTTCTATATCACATTTGGGTCATAGATCCAACTAGACGTTTAAAAAGTTAAAACATTTTGCCGAAAAAACGATTGTAAAATTATACTATCCTCGGCATATATATTACATTATTATGATTATGTGGATTCTTCTTATATTTCTGGGGCTGGGTTCACCAGTGAAAGGTTGGTAAGACTCGAGGCAAAGAAAAACAATAAATGTTGGGTTAATTAACGTCTATTTTTTCAACTATCGTGAGGGACCGACCAGCCAGTAATTGTCAAGGAGGCATCCGACCCTCGCGATATGCACCTCACAGGTTGTCCGAATCCATATGTAGCACCGAAATGCCATCAGGAAATACCGAAAGATTCTAATCTCGATTCCTAGGTAATTCCTGAATGATCGCGCATCAGCTTCACAGCTCTAAGATCGCATCCGTTAATTCGTCGGCATATTTCCACTAAAAAGGCATTCATGTATAACTTTTTTTTAAATTCAATTAAAATGTATGCCTGAGAATATCATTAAAAACTTTGGAAACCTTGAAGATCCACAACTTGGCCATATTTATAACTTCTGAATATGGAAAACTGTACGCCCTTATAAATAACAACCACTAAAGGATATCCTAAAAATGTCATCCTCTACATTACAATGTCTATATTTAATAAATTATTAAGAAATAAATCTTACTTTAAAAATAAACTAAATTCTATGAAAGAAAATCATTCGAAAGTAAAAGCATACGGAAGAGTAAATACACTATTTGATTACAAAACTAAACCTTTACAAATTTGGATTTTCCAAAAATCAGATGTCTTCCCTATCCTATCCCATCGTCAAATAATAGAACCAAAATCAATTCTACGGACATGTGTTGCGCCCCAACCAGTGGTGACTGATGGGTACTGGTTACACCGTGTGTAGCTTGCGAAATACACACGTTCACTGGGTCACAGCATTAAGGTCTCTTGCTGTGATTGGCTTCCATTATTGAGAGCCTGCCCTTTGAGAATAAAGTAATTAGCATTTAATAAATGTCAGCAGGGTAAATACTTCTTTTCGAAAAACTTGATAAAAACTATCGAATTATCTTTTGGATCAAGAAAATGTGGGATTTCAGGTATGTCTATACAGATTATAGCCTAGCCGACCGTGAGGCAACAGCTGACAAAATGGAATTTATTCGTTTTTATCTCACCATCTGAAAACTCGTGTCCATTTAACCCGATCTAATAATTATGGTAAGTAAAGTCCAAAGAATTTTGATTCAACAAGGCAGCGCCATTTATAAATCTTCGTTAAAAAGAATTTCTCTTTAGATCTGACAGTTTAAAAACTTCATGACATGCGCAATTATTATTGACATTAAAATATTGTGAATTGTCAGCCATTTTCTACACTTTATTGCTCCCCCATTCAATAAGATGCATGACTGCTATTGATTGAAGCGTAACTTTTGGATCTCTTTGGCGACAGCAGTCCAAGCAGGTATACAATTTGGCGCCTTTAGCTTTGTATACAATCCATTTATAAGCATTTTGTACATCGTATGTAGTTTTTTACTTCTATATATGTTGGTCTGCATTAAGATAACACACAAAGTTGTGTCCATTAAAACCAATATTTTCGAGACTTCAAAAACACGATCTACATCAATGTAAATGTTTCGTATTAATAGATTGCATCAATTCTACAACCTCTTTAGTTTTGTAAAGTTTTTATTTGATGTAAGTATAATGTAAATCTATACAAGATCTACATCAGTAAATGTTTATTTTAGTTTTTTTACCTACCACGATATTTCATATATAAGAGCATTAGAAGCATCATACTCGTATTGTATACAAAACACGTGTTGTCTTGAACATTTTATTTTACTGCTGAGAGTTTTTATTTAAAGTAAATAAAACATCCCAAAATAAATTAATAAATCTATTAGGTTAATCAGTGGGATTTGTTAGAGCTGCAAAACCTCCAGTCTTGTCCAAATACAGTTATTGATAATTTTGATTTAACGATCCATACTGAGGCGGGCATATCAAATTTTACCAAAATCAATTGATTTTTTAAGACTGTATTTATTATTTCTCTCACATTAGCTCGCAAAATAAAATTATCCAATATTCTAGTTCATTATTTTAGGAGACAACAGAATTCTGTGTTTTACTAGATTTTCTTCATTTTCAACATCACCGACTGCAGAAATTTCACACCAGTTTTGATAGCAAACTTATTGGTTTTGAAAGAATGCATTCTTTATAGGAATACGTCATAGACTTATCTGGACCAATGAGAATAGTTCTCTTAACTACTAGGGCCTGACATAAGTTGTGGACTGAAATTTTCAATTTAGTTTCATTAAAATGCACAGTTTATTTATAAATAAAGTCAAGGCTCTAAAATTGATTTAACTTAAAATGACCACGTTAAATATATTACTTTGTTTTTTGGCTATTCATCTTCATTACACTTAACTAAATAATTGTAAAAAAAGAAAGAATATTTTCTAATAGTATTTCATGTTTTTGCAATTGAATTACAATAACTATATTATTTAATAATACGAGATTCCGTTTAAATAATAATAAAAGAACAATTACAATTTCATGAGTGACTGATGAAATTTCACGTTAGTTTCCGATTTCCAGAAACTGGACCAAGACAACTCCATACAAACACAGGACATGCATGTAACAGAGGGCAAGGTCAAAACTTCCTGATTTCACGGAATCAATCATAGCTCTATATTACTCTTATCTGTTAGAGTTTTGTGATTGAATATTTATTTATATGGACAAACTTTTCTTTAGATTTACATATGTGTAGGTATTATTATAATAATTGAGACACTGCAAACAATATTAATTTTAGTGTTAGATGGACTGTAATTTCATAATGATCACTAAAAAGAATTTAGAACAAAAAACAGGATTTTAAAAGTAGAATATGTGTCCATTTATTAGTGAAATTTTGCACAAAATTATTCAGTGAGCTAAATTATATTTTCCAGTGAACAATTTTATTTCGTGACCATGTAGCTCAAAGTCAATTTTAATACAAACAATTAAAACTATTACCTATATAAGAGAATAACAAAAAGAAAACACAGGAAATTAAAACTGATGACTTTAATAAATATGCATTCATTCCAAACATTTTAGAGTTATTAATTAAATTGCTAGTCTTTGATTATTTCCAAAAGAAATTAAGAATCAATTTGGGTATATCTTGCGAAACACAAATCAGTGAGCGTAACAACAATTCTAATATTATCACGTTGTAATAATTTGTATCAAAATAAGTTTCAAACTGTATACAAAGTTTTCTTATATACAAAATAATTTACTAAGATTCCAATGTATTGTTTATATATTGTCAAGGGAATAATAATAACAACACCTAAAATCACAACACTTCTTCCAAACCTGCGTTTAGTTTTGAGTACAAGGAAAACATAAATTATGAAATAATGTTTGCGGTAAACAGAATTAAAGAGAGAAGTGGTACTTGACCTTATCAAAATAAAGTAGGTACATTAAGTATGGATTTTTTTTTAAATAACAGTGCAGTATAAAATTATTGAACAGCATTATATTTTGGGTGTTAAATTTTTTTAAACTTAAAAAATATTTCTACAAATAAAATGGCTATGATTTTTAATTAATTAATTTTGCATTCTGTAAATCAGTTTTTTTATATGTCTCAGATGTTCCGTTTTTAAACATGCTGATTGACGTTAAACCAACAATAGTCAAGTTGCAATTAATTTAAAGAAACTGTTCGCTCTCATCTAAAATGTAAATCTTTCCTAGATTACTTGCAGTTTGGAGACACACAGGTCACATTTTCTTCAATTTATTTTTGCTTGAAATCAATATGACATTGGTACAATTTTCTTACATCCTCCAAAGTCAAGTCTGCTGTCTATCAATCGCAAAAGCACCCTGAGATGTGAGCAAAAAAGACATTTTATCAGATTTATCGGATAAAAGACTGCGCTAAATTATGCATTTGCCTTTGGTCAAGTCATCAATAAAAATAATGCCACACGTCTGCAACCAGACAGAGAAAATACAAGTGAACCATTAATTCATTTATTTTAGTCAAAACATAAATCAATAATTTATCAATTCAATCACTGAATGTTAGATATACCAGACACACAAACCTTAAATTATGTTATATTCTTCTTCAACAAAATCAATATAATCACTCAAAATCGATGTGAAATAACTCAAATCCCAAATAGATAGATAAACGGAAATCGCAAAAAGCAAACTTGGTTCTACTGACATTCATAAAAAGATGGATGTGTGCACGATTGTGTGTATATATCGAAAACGGGGATCAGACAACATCCTCCAGACAAAATCCACCCTGAAAAAGAATACCCCCGATAAAATCCCCCCTACAGAATCAATCGCGACAAAATCTACTCCTACAAAAAATCCACCCCGACATAATCCCTCTCGACAAAATAATGTTTCTCCTCCCCTACAAAATGACTACATTTAAAAATCTTTCAATATAAACCTCCCCTTTTATTAATCTCATTTCAAATGTTTAAATATTAATTATCAAGATCCTAAACAGAGCTAATTTCACTTGGAAAACAATTATTTTTGATAAATTCATTAGCTAAATCATGTTTTGTAATTTATTACTTATGTATTATAGACTATATTGAAATTAGTGCTCGTTTGTAAAAACACAATTTTTCTATTTTAACAAAGTGATTTTAAGTACAACAAGTAAAAATATAATAAATCATATAGATAAATATATTATATACATATATGTATTATGTCATATATAGCACTACATATAAAATATTATTAATCGTTTGGTCTTTAAATAAAAAGTAATATAAACGTTTATTAAATCAAAGAAATTTATCAAAATTTATCTATTAATAATTGAATCGTTAAAACCAAACTAAAATAAAATATAGCTTGTTGAAAAAACTAGTATATAGCTCGCTAAAAAAATAGTAAAGCTAGCTATAAATTATGGAAACAGGTCAATAATTAAAAGTACAATTATAAAAAATATTAGTAATTTTAGAGTCATTATTGCTACCATTGTGACTATTATCACCAAAGGAATTTATTTTCTTATCAAACATCCATTATTTCATTTAAAAAACTATAATCAAAATCTCTGTCAAACCAATTTTTCTGGATTTTAAAGAAGGTTCGGCTACATAAACAGAATTAGTAATCGATTTGGATATGCAATCACTCATTTACTCTTTTCATCTTAGGTTGAGTGACGATAAAGACTCGTGACCTGAGATAGTAATCACATCAGCATCAGAAAAATTTGATTTTAGAAGAATATTTATACAGCTTACTCGGAGACAATATTGCATATTTGACATATAGTACCCATTGAATGTAGAAATTACACCACTACCAATAGGTCGATTTTGATACCAAATGTCATCAGATAGAATATTTGACACTGTCAAGCGATTGTTTTGTGTATCTTTCACCATTTTTGTTTTCTGATACATATAAAATTTTTGATAAAACTTCATTCAATTCATACTTATTCAATTCTTCTAATGATCTATCATCATATTTAGTCAGTATGTATCATCTAAGGGATCTTTCATTCGTAGAATCAATGTACGTTGTATTTTTGGCATATTTTTTATGATGACATTGAGGTAAGATGACGTAGATTCATCGAATGATCGCTTTGCCATGATGAAAATTGAATTCTTTAAAAAAACATAATTGACTATACAGTTATAAATTAAAAATTCAAGCTATATTTTTTCTAGCTAAAATTTAAAAAGTTCGTTTTTTTTTAATAATGATTTGGTTATTTTGTCATTATGTCGATAGCGCTCCTAAATTTTCAAATTCCCGCGGAGCCCACTTTTGAAGAAATTTAATGAGCTTAGACGACTTAAAAATTGGTCAAGCCGTTTAGAAAAAGGGCTATTAAAGATTGCTGTATACTTCAGGTTTAGAAATATAAAAATATTTGAACTAAAAAATCAATAAATGAATTCGATATATTTTATTTATTTAGTTTTAAAAGATCAAAATTAATACTATAAAATATGCGTATACTTCAAAAATTGAAATCTGATTTTTTTAAAAGTCAATAATTAATATGTCTTGATGACTAAAATTAAAATTATAAATAAAAAGTGTACATCAGAAATTGATAGATGATTTTAAAATGAATTTGTTGATTTAAAAATGCGCTCCGTAATAGTCTCAACCAATATCATGGTGTATTTTATTTAAATATTCTGTTATCTCAAACACTCTAGTTTTAGTACCTATTTTATTCGAGTTACAAACTACTTCAAATTTATAAATGTTACTTCTTATAATTAATAAATAAAGTCTAATGTATAGATTGTCTATTAAATAACAGTACATAAAACTTACTACTGTTTAAATGGTACATCAAAGAACAGATCTCTTAATAAATATCAGCTTATTATGTTTAAGTAGACAAAACTAACTTTTAAGTATATGTACAATTACACATGTAAAACACACCGCCTTTAAAAAAGGACCGCCTCTATATAAAACACATTTACATTCATTCATCTTAAGTACGTATAAATATAGGTGATGATTCTTTTCAAATTTTGAAATCTAAAAACATGAATTGAAAACAGCTATGCGCTAGTTTTTACGTAAAACATTTTCTCAATACAATATTTGATTAAAACATCAAACAAAATTTTACTGTATATAATATGTATGGCTTACACATATAAAATTTTAGTTACCGAATAATTGTGTCAAAATAAAATTTCGTGAAAATAGTACGGCAATATTTCGTAAGACCGTAAAAGGTCTCATCCACTAATTGCCGCCTCTATTTCTTCATGGACAAAGGCCGATAAAACAGTCTAATACCTTTAGTTGATGTATTCTAGACAAGTGTATTTACTTCAAACAGATATTCTTGTTGTTTTATTCAGCTATGGAGCTTCTGGGGGTCTGACATCGGCTCCCACCCAGGCGTATATTTAAGGGAGGAGCGTACACATTTTAGTTTTATTCATGAAATATAAAGATAATTAGGTACCTATTTTTGATGGATGTGATTAAAATAATACACAGCTTCATAAAGAAATCATTTAAAATTTAAAGATGATTGAGATTATGTTTGTATGTATCCAATACTTTTTAAGATTTTAGTTAAAAGTATAAATACAAAGATTTTTTTAAATTAAATTTGGGCTTATTAATTGACCACATAAAGAACGCCAATTTATAAAGGTTAGTGCCAAAGTTCAACTTTAATTGGTAAAGATGTTGTGATGTTTTTTGAACTAATGAATGTCCAAATGCATAAAAATGTACCTAATTATTTATTTTTTCCAGGGAATTTCGCTATCTAATTTGTCGATCAAGAGCAAACACCTCACTGGGAGCTACACTTTCAAGTCTTCATCCATTCCATAAGGATGTCATGACTTTGAGGCCACTAATATTGTGAACCCCTCTTTATAAAGCTCCTGGTTGCCCAGGTGTTTGCGCCCCTTTTTTAAGAATAGATATTTTGCACCTTAACAGATTTTAAGATTCCTCTTCCCCCCATTCTCTGGATAAGCGCCCTCCAACTCATGTCATATATAGTGTGTCGGTAAATACCAACCATTTGCAGAAAGCCCAGACAATTAACTACAAATTCAGATAGGTGTCTTGTGGTCCAGACATACATGTAATTATATTTTAGTTTAATATAATAAAATACTATAAAAATGAAATATTTTAATGAATAAACACATGACCCAGGCATCTATCTCTCTCTCTAACATTTTATTTATCAAGCAATTGCAGACAATTTCGTGTATCATGTACAAAATGACATGTTTTCATTTCGTCACAACTTCTTAAATTGCTCCTTTATGTCTCAAGACGGTTATTGATGACAACAAGCCCGCCATCCAAGATCAGTCTCAAGTCTTCTTTTCTGTTCTTTCAATATGAATCTGACTCACTCTAGCCCTCAGGTAATAAATATCATGGAGAAAACCAGGGCTGTAATCACTCACCTCTTTCTTTTATTGTGGTTGTAATATCTTTCTGTTTATAATTTCTCTGTATGAAGGTATAATGTCGCCAAAATATATCAACTAATCTCTTGGAGGCAAAGCCTGATAGATGCATTTATTATTAGGTACTGCACACACAGTGATTATATGTGACTGAATTTTGTCTCACAGCATAGCATATATTACGCTACGTTTTCTATAGTTGGGGAACTTTGCATTAAAGGTAGGTACCTAGGTATCAGCTGATATCAACTAGACTATTCATTTCATTTCAGAGAGATACACGGAACGATAGACGTCTTCTCCAAATATTTTTCTTATCAGGGAACGACATACTGGCGCCAATCTACCAGACATCATTGAATTCGCGTTAAGTATTTCATCAATAAGATTATATAAACCATATCAACACAATATAAATAAGCAAACGACACTTAATATCCGCGAGATGTGTACTACCTATATGGTATATGATATGAATTTTGTGTTACCTAGATTCAAGGACGCCTATACCTATACATATTATAAAAAGCCAACTTATTAAAAAATATCTTTTACACTTTGTAATAGTTTTTGGTATAATATTCTGCTGCTACTTTACTTGATAAAAGCGCTCTGAAAAGCTAGAAACGCCAACATTTAAACAACTTAACTCTACTATTACCATACAATAGATATTGAAATTACACTTATTTTATAAATATTAAACATATCCAATATTTTATAAGAATATACTACTCATAATATTTTGCTTGAAAGTAGTATATAAACCATAATAGAATGATCAAGAATACCCTATTCCACTCCAAATTCATTGGTTGAATGTAGGTATACGATTGCGGGCTAAATACACGCCTTTAATGTACTGGCGTCTACACTACAATTTAATCTCATCAATAGTCTACATTATTATAGAAGTGTGCTCTCCGGTATATTATAGTAATGTAAACACAGGCTGGCTGTTCCCGACAAATGAAAGTAATACCTAATAGTTAGAGCGTTTGGCAGGTTGTATAATAACAATTACCTAACCATATTCTCTGTGTTGTAAACTACGAGACCAGTTTCTTGGTTAGATACAAGCAATCTACAACATTATCACGACCACATCTATCACTCAGGCACCACCACATTGCAAGAACACCACATACCTACAACCAACTCCTCAAGCTCCGCCTGCCCGCCTCCTCCTCTCTCTCGTGTCTTGTGGTCTGCATCCCCGTTCGCCCGTACGTGTGTTGTCAGTAGTTGACTGTGAAACTGCAATCAGCTAACATCTTCTGTCGCCACCTTGCCACAAACTCGCATGCCGCCACCGCGCCGCAGGTTGGCCTGGTTTCGCCTTATTTGTGCTATTAGACATAATTATTTAGCATCTCTGTCCAAAATAAGAACATCTTTTGCTAGTATTTGATGATCGTACTATATAGATACTATACCTATAGCCAACTTTTCACCAACTTGCTTATATGTATATGAATGCAGTATAATAACAACAATAATACAGCCCTTCTCTACTCCACATCATAGCTAGACTACAGGGTATCTACACCAACTATAGGCTGCAAAGTTATTTTAACCGCTGGCGGCAATGATTTCAGTGATTGTGACGAAGTGAACATAGATATAACGTCGCTGTTGTTGACTTTACTAAGGAGCAAATAGAAAGAAAAGATTATCATTTAACCCTTCCATACTTTCATTCATTTAGAGATTCATAAATAAATAAATAGCGTGTGGATTAGTTTAGCGCCACCAGTATGCATCATTTACCTAAGACTGGCTGCCGCTAGAACTAGAATAGTTATTTTTGCTGAGACAGTTTATCAATTTATTCACTCTTATTATATTACAAGTCTCTTCGGGGCTTTAGAAGGATTATCTATCATTTAGATTATTTATTATTTGTGTACTAATCTCAATCAGTGTGCCTATATATCATATATAAACTTCGTGCTGTACATACCTACTAACTAGACAATTTTTATTCTCTTGTTGACGACAGTGTGTTTTGTTTGAAAGCCAGTATTTTTTTCATCTAGTCTCCCAACTGAAAATCAGAAATGAAAAATCCAATGTCTTCGAAATTGGTTATAGTAATCTTGCAATTATGGTCCATATCTCTCACAATGGCTGGTGAGTTATTATTGTTGTTTTTAAATACTAACGTATTACCTAATAATCTTCTTATAAATCATTCTCGCTTTGAGAAAATGGTTTTCTGACTAAAAATTACTCTCAAAAGAAAAGATTTAAGATGATAACGTTATTTGTAGTCAGGGAAATGGTAGTTTTCGGATAACGATTTATACAGAAAAAAATCCAATTTAGAGTACGATTGAAAACGGCAAAGACATCTTGTAAGATCCCATCACTTTCAAGATGAGCGAAAAGCAATGAAAATAATCCAAATATGAATAGCTACATTTTCAAAATTTGCGCATAAAATTTTCTGGAAATTTCAAATAATTTTTTTCAAAATTTCAATACTTCGTAAATCTTTTTTAATGCATTAGATATATCAAAACCATAACAATATTAAATATTTCACTAGAAAACCTGAAAATGTTACATTTTGTTCTAAATATTGTTAAATGAGAGAGTCTAATCCCATTTCAAAATAGGGGAATTATTGATTTTAATAAATCGAATAAACTGTTGGATTCGATATTGTCGGATTTAAAAAAATAAATTTGCCAAATAAACACTTTCTAACTGTGCTAAAATAAAACCAATGATAAAAAAATATGCCTTCAACTGTTATTAGAAACATAAAAAAGAAATACAAAACATCGCTAACGACGAGTCAATTTTCTGAATGGTTTTGTTTTTATAGAATTATTAGACTGCGTCCCTTTGATGAAATCTCATAATAATGCTTTCTCTTTATATGTAATTCTTTCGAACTGTTAATGGATCTTGTAAATATACCCACATGCTGACTATTATTTCTTTTATGTGGATCGTAAAATAATCCCCACACATATGCCTACATACATTATTTATTATTTCGTTTGATGCTAAACTAAAAATTAACAACAATTTTGTTTCTCACATCTAACCACAGGCACTAAAAAGGCTGAACAAATCGATTTCCTCAGATATTGCAAAAAATCAGAAACAATAAACGCTATTGACTGATAGGTAATAGAAATCACCGATATTGACTTACAACATGTTCGGACATTTATTAATTAATAATAATGTTTCAACCTGCCGAACATTTAGTTCTTGAGAATGTAAACTTGTATGCGCATAACCGACGATTTACTTAGATTTACCTAAACAACCTCTTTTTTATGAGACTATCATTTTCAAAAATATACACGTGACTGTCCTATCATAATATTGTGTCCCTCTATAATAACCATAGAGATATGAATACATTTCTGATAATAACCACCTGATAAGCATTTCATCATAATATGTTACTTGATGAATGTCCCATAACAGCTACATATGCAAATGTCTCACTATAAAATGTATGGGATAAGTGTCCCACTATTATAAACAAACAGCTTGACACACAAAAATAAAACCATGTCTGGAGAATATATAAACAATCATGATTTGTGAACTTTATGTAATTGGTACTCAATTACAAAGAAATTAAAAAAGACCTTCATCAAACTAAAATACAAAAAATATATAAACAGCTATTTTCATAACAACCTAACAAAATACCAAACAGCAGTTATACCTATAAATTTAGTTCACAAACACAATCAGACAATATCTACAGTTATGTAATTGTCATTTAGTATATGAATAAATAGAATGGTTACCAACAAATTCTCTTTAAGTTCAACGTTCAATCAATTTCAAAGTATGGCGCCTCCGTGAAGTAATTATCAACATGTATATAGTCAATATTGCAATTAAATTTTTGATAATTTCCGTCTTTATCATGTTTGCTCAATTTGACTAATCGATGTTGTTTGTATAATATAATAATAAAAGAACTAAAATTTCGCATGTCATTAGGTACTCTTGAATTATATTACAGAGTTTCAAAGCAAAATGACAAACATCAGCTAATTTGTTCAGAATAGAAGTGGAACATATGTTTAATTGTGGCTACTATCGATAGCCACTAGCACGGTTGAATTAAAACCATGAATGTTTACATTATTAACAGTTAACAAATCCATTTTAGTTAGGGGAAAGTATGGTTTGACCCCAAAAAAATTGCAACAAAAGGTTTTTTAACTGATTTAGGCAGTACTAGGT